>PVIY010013457.1:0-59144 GCA_004026745.1 Myrmecophaga tridactyla
AAAAAAAAAAAAAAAAAAAAAAAAAAAAAAAAAAAAAAAAAAAAAAAAAAAAAAAAAAAAAAAAAAAAAAAAAAAAAAAAAAAAAAAAAAAAAAAAAAAAAAAAAAAAAAAAAAAAAAAAAAAAAAAAAAAAAAAAAAAAAAGGCTGCAATAAAGGAAAAGAGAGACCAAAAAAAAGAAAAAAAAAAAAGATAATGAAATATATAAAAACCAAAGGAGCGAGACTTTCAGGAAGATGGGAGAGCAGAGTGGATTAAATGCCTTGCTCGGTGGAACAAGACAGGGGACAGGGAGAAAGAGACTGGGACTGTGGCCCCAGGGTGTGAGTAAACAAAGGTGTCTAGGGAGTTTTGGGAAGGAGTGATGTGGGAGGACTGGGATAGGGAGAGTGGGATGGGTCTATTGACCATGATACCCACCGGGGGTGGGCTGCGGTGTGATGGAACATCCCTCTGCTCCCATCTGCTGCAGTTTTTGGCTGGAGAAACCTGCCTGAGCAGCTCCATAGTCAACAGCACCCGTAGGGACCCGGGATGCAGGCACAGGGAACAATTGCTCAGTCAGGTGTAGAGGATCGCCAGTCCCAAGAATGCAGCATCTGACAGAGCCAGGTATTGTGGGTCGGCTGCCAGGAACTGCCATCAGGCCACCACAGGAAGGGAGCAGCATCCCCCCACCCCCCGCCACTGCCATGCATGCTATCTTCCAAGCACTATAGTTGGGGATGGGGGTGCCTAAGAGAAGGAGGTACTTCAGGATCACCACCTGCTGGTGAGAAGGGATATGTGCAGGCAGGCTAACTTCCTATCTAGCTAGGTTTTAATTTTTTCTATATATGCATTTTATTAGTAGAACTGTTATTTTCAATTGTTTTTATTTTTATGTATTTTAAATATTTACATTTTAATGGGTTCTTTATTTTTCTTATTATGTATATATTTATTATACTATTTTATTTTAATCATTTATTTTTACTTTTATTACTATTTTTTTTTCCCTTAAATTTTCTCATTCTTTGGTGGGCATCAGTCTGAGTTCATTCCCACTATAACTTAGGGTATCTCCTTCTGACTTTGTGGATCACTACTGTTGAGGTGTGTTTTGTTGTTGCTGTTTTTCATATTTTGGTTATATTCTTATTTTATTTTATTATTATTTTTATTTTTTTGGTGCAAGAGCTGGGACTCAAGCCAGAATCTCCTGGGAGGTGCATAGCCATTCTACCACTGAATACCCATGCATTCCATCCTAGCTTTTAATGGACCCTCAAGTTGACTTGTATTCCCAACATAAGATCTAGGACTTCTTTGGTAGAGAATAACTGACAAACCAAGTATAAAGGAAACCTTCAATGCAAAACCAAGTAAATATAAAACCTTAGATGAGTGAAGGAAACAAACCTGAAAAATAACCTTATAAAGATAATCAAATGCCCTGAACATGACATAAAAATCACAAAGCATGAAAAGATCCAAGCAGAAATGGCCCAGCCAAATGACCAAGTCAAAAATCCAGAGGGAACACAGAATATGCAATAATTACTCAAGGATATTTAGAAAGAAAAAAGGGTATTAGGAAGACATTACAATAGCAGAAAGAAGAATCAGAAAGATTAAACAGAAAAATGGCAGATCTCAGAGTAATGAAAGATACAGCAGACCAAATTAGAAATATATTAGATACATATGACAGCAGATTTGAAGAGCCAGAAGGAAGAACAAGTGAACTAGAAGACAGAACAATCTAACTGGAGCACACAAAAGAATAAATGGCAAGAAAGATGGAAAAAATGGAATTAGACTTTAGGGAACTGACAGACAATAAGAGGCACACAAATATAAGAATAGGGACTGGCATAACAGATTAAAAAATATAACCCATCTATATGCTGTTTACAAAAGAAACTTCTTAGACTCAAGGACACAATTAGATTGAAAGTAAAAGAATAGACAAAGATCTTCCAAGCAAACTGTAACCAAAAGAAATCAGTAGTTATACTAATATCAGACGAAATAGACTTTAAATGTAAAGATGTCATAAGAGACAAAGAAGGACACTACGTGTTAATAAAGAGACAATTCACCAAGAGGAAATAATCATAAATGTTTATGCTCCCAATCAAAGAGCTCCAATGTACATAAGGCAAACATTGGCAAAACTGAAGGAAACTATAGATGCTTCAACAGCAATAGTGGGAGACTTTAATAGACCACTCTTGGCTGCAAACAGAACAACCAGACAGAGGATCAACAAGGGATAAGAGAACTCAAACAGTGGGTTAAATGAATTAGACCAAATAGACATATAAGGATTATTATACCCCCAAATACCAGGATATACATTCTTCTTTAGTGTACATGGAACATTCTCCCCAGGACAGATAATATGCCGGACACAAAGTGAACCTTTATGAATTTAATAAAATTCAATATATCCAAAGCACTTTCTCTGATCACAATGGGAATAAAGATGGAAATTAATAATTACAAAAGAACCAGAGCTTTCATAAATATATGGAAATTAAACATACTCTTAAATAATCAATAGATCAATGAAAAAATTGCTAGAGAAATTGGTAAATATCTGAAGATGAATGATGAGAGTACAACATATCAAAACTTATGGGATGTGGCAAAGGCAGTGCTGAGAGGGAAATTTATTGCACAAATGCCTATATTAAAAAACAAGAATGAGCAAAACTTGAGGATGTAACTGCTAACCTGGAGAATTTAGAGAAAGAACAAACTAATGCCAGAGAAAATAAAAGAAGAGAAATAACGAAGATTAAAGCAAAAATAAGCAAAGTGAAGAACAATAAAACAATAGAAAGAATAAACAAAAGCAAAAGGTTTTTTTGTTGAGAAAAATCAATAAAATCGATGGACCCCTAGCTAGACTACCAAAGAAAAAAAGAGAGGGAGTCTTGAGATAGCAAGCAAGTGTGAGGGAGGTAGTTTGGCTGCAGGAGCAAAGCAATGGTTAAATCAAAGGAACTTGTTTCTTCAAGCTCATCTGTAAGTGATTACGATAGCAAAGTTGACAAAAAGTTAAAACGGAAAAGGCAAGTTACTCTAGAAAAACCCGTAAAGAAGAACAAGACTGGTGAAACCTCAAAATCCTATCATCATCCAAGCAGAGCAGCAGCAGCAGAGATAATGTTTCAGATTAGAAAAATGAGATACATCAGTGTTTGGGACTTTAAAGGGAAAGTACTAATTGACATTAGAGAATACTGGATGGAATCAGAAGGTGAAATGAAACCAGGAAGAAAAGGTAATTCTGTAAATCCCAAGCAACGGAGCCAGCTGAAGGAGCACATTTCTGACACTGATGATGCAGTAAGAAAACTAATTCAGAGTCATATAAAACCTGTTCTAATTGCTGCAATGTACTTTGAAATTTATTGTTTGGTATATATATTATTTTTCACAAAAAAGAAAAAAGAGGAGGAGTATAACAGAGAAGACAGTACTTAACAAATGAGCACGACTGCTGAATCATTATATTGATATTTCTTTTGGTCTCCAGTGTCTTGAACCAGCTAGAAGAAAAAACGAAAAATCATGGAATTGTAACCCCTACCAAACTTAAAAATCTGTTCTATAACTACTTGTTAAAATGTACTTGAAAATGTATGGGTTTTTTGTATATATGCTATATTTCACAATTAAAAAAATGTTAAAAACAACAACAAAAATCCCTGTTCTGTTCTAGTTGTTTTAATCTGTCTTTTTACACTGGCTTCTGCTTTCTAAACACTGTTTTCCAAGCTGTTGTATATCTGGATTGCAGAACAATTTGTAAGGTGAATACTTTTTATTTAATGCGCATTATTAAAAATGTCCTGAGTGAAGCTAATTGTCAGCTTTATTAAGGAGAATTGCTTTGTGCCCACCAGCTAGTGTAAAATAAAATCAAATAATACAATCTTGATGGTTGTGGCCTTTTTTGATCAGAAGAGTTGATACTGCTTCAGACCCAAAATAACAATTAACAGACCTTACAGTTTTTTTTTTATTATATAATATAACATTTATACAAAGCCAAGCAAATCAAAAAAGAATAGTTTTCAAAGAACTCTTCAACAAGTAGTTACAGGGCAGATCCCAGAGTTTGTCATGGGCTACTATACCATCCTCTCAGATTTTTCCTTCTAGCTGCTCCAGAATATAGGAAGCTAGAAGGAATAAGTATTTTTTTTTTTTATCAATCGACTTTTTTTTTGTGAAAAATAATATATACAAAAAAAAGCAATAAATTTCAAAGCACAGCACAATAATTAGTTGTAGAACAGTTTTCAGAGTTTGATATTGGTTACAATTCCACAATTCTAAGTTTTTACTTCTAGCTGCTCTAAGACACTGGAGACTAAAATCAATTTAATGATTCAGCAATCATAATAGTTAAACCCTACCTTCTCTGTGTAACTCCACCATCATCTTTGGTCTTTTTATGCCACTCTTTAGGGGTATTTGGGCTATGGCCATTCTAACTTTTTCATGTTGGAAGAGCTGTCAATAATAAGGGGTGGGCAGATGGAACTAGCTGATGTTCTGGAGAAGCTGGGCCTTCTAGGTTTCAGGACTTATCCGGTCCAGGGACCCATCTGGAGGTTGTAGGTTTCTGGAAAGTTACCCTAGTGCATGGAACTTTTGTAGAATCTTATATATTGCCCTAGGTTTTCTTTAGAATTGGCTGGAATGGGTTTGTTTGTGATCTGGCAAGTTATGATGGGTAGCAATGTCTAACTGAAGCTTAGAGCTTTCAGTTTTAACTTGGGTTTTATATTAAGAAGGATTTGTGTAACGATGAATTTATAAACTCTTAATTTGTAAAATCCATAGTTGATATGTTGTCTTCCAACTTAATGTCTAGACTTTTCCACCCCAATGATATTTCAGTTTTCCTTTTTCTTAACTTCAATTTGTTATGATGACTTATCTTTCCATGTTTGGTTTTCACTTTTTTCCTTGAATATGTTATGCTAATTCAGAAACTTCAGTGAAATAGTCAGAATGTTAGTTATCTTGGCAAGGCACTTGTAAATAAAATGTTATATGGAAACTACAACCTTATTTTGTAATTTTTCTGTATTACATATTAGGAGATATAGTTTAATGAACAACATGGCTTGTATGAAAACTGAGCAAGTGTACAGTGTTCTGTGTAGTTGTTACCTTACTGTTTAGTTTGCAGAAAACACTTTAGATGTCTGATTTGCTTTCATTTATTAAATACTTTCACTTTGGGATGATGTCTACAAAATCCAATATTGTGACAAGAATTTAATAAAAATTGTAAAAGTTTATGGGCCTAACATTTTATTTTAAAACATGAGTATGGATTATATATAGCCAGAGGTATCACTGAGCTTTACTGTCATAGTAGGTAATGCCACTTTATTAGGGATAGAGCATATATATGTGTTTTTTTGGTCTTTCCTTCACCAGACTTGTCTTATTTTGCAGTTAGACTTGATGTTACTAAATTTTAGCATACACTCTTAAGTGGCTTTTTCATAGTGATGAAACAGACACAGATTGATGAACAGGTTTCAGGGGCTTTGTGGCAATAAATAGCGTGTGTTGCGCCTTGGAAAAAGAATGTAAAGAGAATTACAACTGAAGTTTAAACAGGGTGGCAGTGCAGAGAAAATTCTCTTCAAACTCAATGGTATACACAAAGTGATATTTTATAAATATTTTAAAATTTTGATTACATTGATAGGAAACAATTCTAGGTAGAATAGCAGAAAAACTTTAAACATGTAAAAAATTCTTGTTGTTAAAGTGGTTTTGGTAGAAAGTCTCAATTGGTTACTGCTGCTAAACGCTGCCACATGAGAGAGCTGCACTATTCTGCTATCAAATCTGATTTCCTCTAAAACATTTTGTAGTAAGACTGCCAAAGGCTTGACTTAAAAAACATCTGCCAGACCATATAGCTATTAATATTTTCTGGCGGCCATTCTGTTTAAATATGATGTTTTATATTTTTTAGATGACTTTTTTAGTATTTTTAGCAGTCATCTTAATTGGTGTCTAATTAGGGAAATAAAGAAATTCTCTTTTCTGGTATTTTCTTCATATAACAGATACCAAAGTCTTCAAAATATGTATTTTAGACAAATCCAGCTCTATTACCTTTATTACCCTATTCGGGAATATATGTGTCCTACTAATTTAACTGGGTAGATTTATAAAGCATTCCCTATTTTTCACATGTAGGAATGATAGAACACAGAAATCTGATTTTAGTATAGGCATAGAGGGAATAATGGGTAAATTGCCCAGGTTTATATGAATTCAGGGTGTATGCATTTTAAAACAATCTGCTAATTCAGAGATGATGCTGGAATCTATTACATAGGCATTTCTGTTTAGCTGTGTTAGTGGAACTTGCATATACAGAGTGTTTCTCTGACAGATTTGGTAAGTTGACTGCTAAATTCTAAGCACATTGCTGGATAAGCAATATATAGAAATTGTTAATCATTTTTTTGTGTAGGAAAGGATATGAGAACTGGGTTAAAAGAAGAAATAAATGAACTTAAACTGAAAAGAAAGGATGAAGTGCTTTTTTTATCTGTTTAAATTTTATCTTCTTGGTAAAATTTCTCCCAGAAGGAAAGTGCAGCATTTTGAAATAAGTATCATACTTATCTTGTAATACCAAAATGAATTAATTAATGCCACTACTCAGGTATTGCCTTTAAATAACTATATACTTAGTAGCAGGGATTTCTAACAGGTTTTCCTTCTTTGTTTTTTTAAAGTATGAACAGCATTTGGCCAATTTCCAATTTTCTTGCATTTTATTTAAAAGACAATCACTAAAAAGGAAGAGCTCTTTAAAATTTGATTATGGGGTCACTGGATCTGAACACCTGAACAGACCAAGAGTGAAAGACGGTAAACTCAGAGGATCTTCCTAAAGGTGGTCCTCTCCCACCCCATCAGGAGGTGCGCCATGCCAGGTATTCTGCCCCTGAAGCCAGTGATGCTACTTTTAACCACCCAATCGAGGCGCTGACCGCCAGATCTTGGCATTGTGAAGGTAACCATCAGACGCATTCACGAAGGAAAAGAACTATATTTACTGAAAAACAACTAGAAGATTTGAAAATCTTGTTCAATAAGAACCTGTACCCAAGCCCTGATCTTCAGAAAGAAATGGCCTTTAAAATGGGAATATATCCAACTGTGTTACGGGTTTGCCTCAAGAACCACAGAGTGAAAATCAAAATAGAAAAATTTAAGCATAATCAGCAAAAACAACAAGAAGCTCAACAACAGCAATTACCTGAAGAAGCTGAGATCAATCCTTTGGAGAGAAACACGGACACACCTCACAGACTCCCTGAGGGGGTTTATCCTGGCTCCTTAGTTTATACAAATAATTCAGTACCCTCATTCCAACTTAGCATATGTCCCATCTTTAGACTTCCCACAGACCACTTTGGTGGCCACAAAACTGTCCATTTTGGCTGCTGCCAAGACCCTAACATATAGTGCCTCCATCCCATTTTGGAATCCCAAATTCTATCCCCTGACCTTAGATTCTAATTCTTTTGTCTCTTCATCTCAACGAGGAACTTATACAGCATTTTAAGTTCTCTCTCCATTGCAACTTTTCTGTAAATTTTAACTTATCCCAAAATAGAAAGTTCATCTTTGGGTTCTGTTTTCAGGATACTCGAACTAGGACATAGCCACTAAACTGTAATTAAAAAAAAAAAAAAAATCACATACTACATGGTATTCAGGCTGTTGGGAATGGAATTATTTCGCCCTACAAGACATTTTCAAATCATCTGTGAATAGGATCTTCAAAGATGCTATTAAGGTGAGGCCAGATTAAATAAGGGTAGCCTTAACCCTACATGACTGGGGTCCTTATAGGCAAAGGAAATTTGGACATGAAAGCAGAAGCCATGGGAGGAGACCAAACTGGGCAGAGGACCATGTGACAGAGGCACGCAAACCTCTATCAGAAAACCAGACTTCTGGGGAAGCACAGGCCTGCCAGTACCTTGATTTCAGACTTCTAGTCTCCAGAACTGCAAGACAATAAATTTCTGTTGTTTATGCCAACCAGCCTGCAGTATGCACCATCACAGCAATCCTGGCAAACTAAAACACCAAGGGCCAGGTTTAGAAAGAATGCTTCAGTCATAACTGGATATGTTAGAAAAAATAAATGCTGATAATCAATGATGTATGCATGTTTCTCTAAAAATCAGGGTGGGGGAGCAGCAATTAAATCCAAAGGAAGAAGAAAAGATGACAGAAGAAAATAACTAATTTCAACATGGCTATTCATTAAAATGAAAATACACCTACCCACCTGGCTCAGCACCCCTGTCTGGTGAGCAGTGCTCTCTGCCTGCTCGAGCTAGGGATTCCAGGCCACCTGTCTACCGGCCAGAGAGAAGTACATCAGTCACATGCTTGGAAAATCCCCAAACATCAACCGATCTGTGAACTGCAGCAAATCCCCCAGTGATACTACTTAAGGACAGAAAAATGGTTTCCACCATTCCTTCTCTCCAACTCCGAGAGCTGACTTTTTACTCATAGCAGCAAATTTTGTTAGGAAAATTTTACTAAGTTTTGTTGAATTATTCAGGAAATTTTAAGGGCGGTAGTGGTGGGGACTCTACACCTTATTTACCTTCTCCCAACATTCACTGATACCATCACTGAAGTCCAACTTTCGCTGCCAGTTTGTGGGGTCCAGATACAAACATAAAACTAATTGGTAGGCTCTGGGTGTGGTCTGGGAGACAAAAAGGCTTAATGGTACAAAGTTTCTGTTTGGGGATGAGAAAGTTTTGGAGAGTGATGTTACTGATGGTCACACAACATTGTAACTGCAATTGACACCACTGAATGGTGACATGTTCTTTAAAGTGTTTAAAATAGGAAATGTTTTATTGTATATAAGCTACTGCAATAATTTTTTTAAATGTGAAAGAAAAATTTGATTATGGCCTTTTGCTCTGCTGCATCAATGACTAAGAACTTTTTTATGTTTAATTTTTCCTAATAAAATCGATCAACATACAATGCAAACATTCTTAACGTATGAACATCCCATACTAGGTGTACAATCAATGGCTCACAATATCATCATCACATAGCTGTATATTCATCAACATGATCATTTCTCAGAACATTTACATCACTCCAGAAAAAGAAAAAAGAAAAATACTCAAATATCCCATACCCCTTTTCCCTCCCTCTCACTGACCACTTGTATTTCCCTCTACTCAATTTAACATTTTTAATATTTGTTCCTCCTATTATTTATTTATTCTTAATCCATATTTTTTACTCATCTGTCCATACTGTAGATAAAAGGAGCATCAGAACAAGGTTTTCACAATCATACAGTCACTTTGTGAAAGCTGCATCATTATACTATCATCTTAAAGAAATATGGCTACCATAACACAGCTCTACAGTTTCAGGCACTTATTTCTAGCCTCTCTAATACCCCTTAAACTAGGAAGGGGTTATCTATATAATGCATAAGAATAACCTCCAGGATAACCTCTTGACTCTATTTGAAATCTCTCAGCCACTGGTGTTCATTTTGTCTTATTTCTCTCTTCCCCCATTTCAGACGAGGTTTTCTCAATCCCCGGATGCTGAGTTCCAGCTCATTCTAGGATTTCTGTCCCATGTTGCCAGGGAGGTTTACACTCCTGGGATTCATGTCCCACATAGAGATGGGGAGGGCAGTGAGTTTGCTTGCTGTGTTGGCTGGAGAGAGGCCACATCTGAGCAACAAAAGAGGTTCTCTGGGGGTGACTCTTAGGCCTAATTTTAAGCAGGCTTAGCCTTTAAGAACTTCTTTTAAAGAAACTTCCAACCTCATTAGTTAGGGCAAGATGATGTGATGATCAAGCTGTATCTAAATAATGTGCTTAGACAAAAAGAATTAGGAAAAAAAAACTGAAAGAAAGTACATCCTGGCTTGGCTCCTGAGGTAAAAAGAGAAAGAACTATTATTTAAGTGTTTCTGACAGAGGTATAGTGTTAGAAGAGTACTCTAAAAGTTCAAAATTTTAAAAAGTGCTGTATAATATTTAGGTATTTTTCCTGAAATTCTTTGCAGCTCACTTTCTATGGAAATTAATGCACTGAAACACTCAAAATTTTTGTTTTTTTTTGTTCCCCCTATCATTTATTTATCTTTAATCCAAATGTTTTACTCATCTGTCCATAAGGTAGATAAAAGAAGCATCAGACGCAAGGTTTTCACAATCACACAGTCACATTGTGAAAGCTGTATCATTATATAATCATCTTCAAGAAGAATGGCTACTGGAACACAGCTCTACATTTTCAGGCAGTTCCCTCCAGCCTCTGTTATGCCTTAACTAAAAAGGTGATATCTATTTAATGCGTAAGAATAACCTCCACGATAACCTCTTGACTCTGTTTGGAATCTCTCAGCCACTGATACTTTATTTTGCCTCATTTCTCTCTTCCCCCTTTCAGTTGAGAAGGATTTCTCAATCCCTTGATGCCGAGCCCCAGCTCATTCTAGGATTTCTGGCCCATGTTGCCAGGAAGGTCCACACCCCTGGGAGTCATGTCCCACGTGGAGAGGGGGAGGGCAGTGAATTTGCTTTTCGTGTTGGCTGAGAGAGGCCACATCTGAGCAACAAAAGAGGTTCTCTTGGGGGTGACTCTTAGGCCTAATTTTAAGTAGGCTTAGCCTATCCTTTGCCGGGTTAAGTTTCATTTGAACAAACACCAAGATTGAGGGGCTCAGCCTACTGCTTTTGTTGTCCCCACTGCTTGTGAGAATATCAAGAATTCTCCACTTGGGGAAGTTGAATTTTCCCCCTTTCTCATTATTCCCCCAAGGGGATTTTGCAAATACTTTTTTATTCACTGTTTAAAACCTCGGATTTATTGAGGCATCACTCTGGACAAACCTACCAAATCTCATGCCCTACTCAAAGTTCCATGTACTTAGGGTGTTCAATTAAGCTGTCCATATAAGTTACATTAGGAAATGCACTAGTCAAAATATTAATTTTGTACCAAATAAACATTTTTTGCTTTAGTCTCACACATAAGTTAAAGTTTTAAAATATTAATTACCATCTATTTTCAACACCCTACGTTACTGACATCCCTTTGTTCTTCCTCATGTAAAACATCTTAAAATTTGTACATTTAGTCACTATCATTATACACTCTAGGCATTCCTAGATTATACCATCTCAATCTTTATATCTTTCCTTCTGATTTCCTTTGTGACCCCAGGCCCCCTCCCTCTATCATTCTCACATTCAGCTTCACTCAGTGTAAAAGTTTTTTTTTTTTAAGTGGTGTTTTTCCATATAAATTCTAGGGATAATCATTTACATAGTCACACAATTCTGTAATGTGGAATGACTGTATACTTTGTTTGGTACATCTTCCATGGAGATGCCAATGATAATACTTTCATCTGTGAATGTTTTAAATGTTGAATTAAAATTAAGAAATTTGGGGGAAAAAAAAGAGAGAAGATGTTAAAAAACAAAATTGGAAAAGAGAAAGGGGTCATTATGACAGAACCTGAAGAAATTTTAAAGATTATAAGAGAATACAATGAACTACTATATGCCAACAAACTAGACAACTTAGACAAAATGGATAAATTCCTAGAAACACATAAAATAACCTACACTGACTCAAGAAGAATTAGAAGATCAACAAACCAAGTACAAGTAAAGAGATTCAATCAGTCATCCAAAATTGCCAAAAGATGGGTAAAATCCTAAGTATCCATCAACAGAAGAGTGGATAAACAAAATGTGGTGTATATATATATAATGGAGTATTATACAGCAGTAAGACAAAATGAGGTCCTGAAACATATAAGAATCTTGAGGACACAAAAGAACAGTGGACTATGATTTTGCTACTATGACTACGGTATAGGTAATCTAAGAGGACACACCATAGAATATAGCAAACATGGAGGTACAAAAGAGCTAGAAATGGAGGAAAGGCTAAGTAGTGAGGTCGAATCTAAATGAAGGAAACAATTAGAAGTGATGGTAACTAATTAGCAGATTTATAAGTAAGACTGCACTACTGACGGTGAATGTGATTGAAAGGAGATGTATAGTGCCATGTATCTCACTGATTAAATCTACAATATAGGTAAGTTCTCACATGAACTATTTCAATGATTCAAAGTGGACAAAGAGTATACAGTACAAGAATATAGGGGGGAAATTTAATATGTATACTATGGCCAACAGCTAATAGAAAGACATCAACAGTACCACAGCACTACTAGGGATAACCAAAAGGGGATAGTTTGATTTGATAGTTGGTGATGTTGTGTTTGCTGGTTCTTTGTCACTAATGAACAGTGTCAATAATTGATAGTACTGCTGATCGTACAATCAGGCAAGGATACGACATGGTTTGTTTATTCCAGACATTACTGATGATGCCCAATAGACAGGAGGGAGCCGAAGGATACAATGATGGAGAAGCACAATAGTGAATGGTGATACATTCATATGATGGAATATAGTACGGCTACAAAAAGGAAGGATGTTGAGAGGCACACAAAAAAAATGAATAAACCATGGGGATGATGTACTGTGCAAAATATGCCAGAAACAAAAGAACAATATGCAAGGATTTTTTAAGAAAAGCCTTACAAAAAATTAGAACATAGACTGTAAGCCCTTATAGCGGCCACATTTAGTCTAAAGCTCTAAGTGCAATTCTGATTTTGGAGACACTGAGCTACAGGTTTATGAGTCAGTATTTCTCTGGAACTTTGAGTAACTCTTTAACACCTAAAACCCAGAAATGAGTGCTGCAGCCCTGAAAGTTAGGACAGCTATATACAAAAACAGTTAAAACAATGGAAAAAGACATCAGGCCTCAATTAGAGATAAAAATGAAGCCAATCTAAATGGGTCTAAGGGGAATTAGAATGCAGGGTAAAAAATGATTGTGTATGTACTCTAGACCTTCACCAAATGTATGAGACAAAAGGCAGAGAGGTATATTATGTCTAGAACTTAAACTTTTTGTAACACACAATCTAAATTAACCACTCTGGATAGCTCATTTAAGCAACCCAGACTCCTGGAGTTCAGGAAGGGAACAAGGCCTAACAAGGCCTTGTAACTGTATAGTTAAATATAATACCTGGATACATCCCAGACTACAGTGGACTGACAATTAAAGAGAAGTGGTAGAGTCCCTTGAGGGCCCAAAGGTGGGGAATATATATATATATATATTTTTAATAGCTTAACTCTTAAACTTTCCTATCTGGGAAATCTTGGGTAGCCTCTCAAGCACTGGGGATTCCCAAGAAAATAGGCCAAGCCCTTGATTTTGAGGCTTGCCCCCATGAAACTCATTTTTGTAGTGAACAAGCTAAGACTACCTTATAATGAGGCCCGAGAGTTGTTTACAGGAAATCTTTTCTGTTGCTCAGATATGGCCTCTCTCTCTAAGCTCAACTCTGCAAGGAAAATCATTACCCTCTACTTTACATAGGACACGACATCCAGGGGAAAAAGTCTCCCTGACAACATAAGTGTGAACTCCCTGGGATGAGTCTGGCTCTGGCACTGTGGGACGGACAATGCTTTCTGGACCAAAAAAAAAAAAAAGTATGGCCCAAGTATATGGTGTTTACAAGAGACTCACCTTAGTCCTAAAGACACAATTAAATCGAAAGTGAAAGGTTGGAAAAAATTCCATGCAAACAGTAACAACAACAACAAAAAAGAGCTAGGGTTAATATTGGACAAAACAGACTTTAAGTCAAAAGCTGTTATAAGGTACAAAGGACACTATATATTACTAAAGGCACAATCCACCAAGAAGAAATCATCACAAATACTTTTGCACCTAACAACATATACGAAAGCATAAAAAAAGGACCATATCTCATACCACATACAAAAATTAACTGAAAATTTATCTGTATTTTATAACGTCACCTACTCTTTGAGACCAGAGAAAGGTTTATTTTGTCTGGAACCTAAATTTTCTGTAGCACATTTTATTCAACATGTCTGTATAGATCATTTAAACAATGCAAACACAGGGAGCCCAGAATAAAAATGAGAGCCTTTAATCCTGTATAGTTTAATGTAATGCCTGGATATATCCCAAAGTATATTAAGCAGATAATCAAAAAGTATTGGCAAAGTCCCTTGAGCGCTGGGAGAAAAAATATGGCACTATTAAACTTCACCACCAGGGAATCCTTGGATACCATGTCAAACATTAGGGATACCCAAATCAATAGGCCAAGCCCTTGATCTTGAGGCTTGCTCTTGTGAAGCTTACATATGCAGCAGAGAAGTTTACCCTATGTATAGGTATACCTAGGAGTCATATCTGGAGATCTCTTTTGTTGCTCAGATGTGGCCTCTCTCTCTCTCTCTACGCCCAACTCTGCAAGTGAAATCATTGCCTTCCCCCCTACATGGGACATGACATGGAGGGATGAAAGTCTTCCTGACAGCGTGGGAGATAACGCCTAGGGATGAGCCTGGCTCTGGCAACTTGGAATCAACAATCTTTTCCTGACAAAAGGGGGAAAGAAGCGTAACAAATAAGGTATCAGTGGCTGAGAGAGTTCAAATAGAGTCAAAAGGCTACTCTGGAGGTCACTCTTACACTGCTACCTATCATAGCTTGCCAAACCCCAGTCAAAACCATTCCTATCAATCCTAAAGAATACCTGGGAAATTATTTAAGGTTCTCAAAGGTTCCATGCACTAATATTACTTTCCAGAAACCTACAACCTCCAGAACAGTCTCTTGATCAGATAAGCTCTGAAATGAAGAGGGGCCAAACTCTCCAGAACAGCAAACAGTTCCATCTCCCTATTCCATATTATCGACAATCCTTTTCAACATAAAGTAAGAATGGGCATAGCCCAAACCCCTAAAGAGTGGGAGAAAGATCAAAGGTAATGGTGGAGTTATACAGAGAAGGTAGGGTTTAACACATGAGTATGATTGTTGAATGAGTAGGAGTTCTGAATCATTATACTGATATTTCTTATAGTCTCCAGTATCTTAGAGCAGCTAGAAGTAAAAACCTAAAATTGTGGAATTGTGACCCATCCAAATTCTGAAATTGGTTCTACAACTATTGTGATATACTTTGAAATTTATTGCTTTTTTGTCTATGTTATTTTTCACAAAAGAAAAAAAAAAGGAGGAGGAATATAACAGAGAAGATAGGATTTAACAAATGAGTATGACTGTAGAATCATTATATTGATATTTCTTTTGGTCTCCAGTGTCCTGGAGCAGCTAGAAGAAAAAACAAAAAATCATGGAAGTGTAACCCCTACCAAACTTTAAAATCTGTTCTATAACTACTTGTTAAAAAGTACTTGGCAATTTATTGCTTTTTTGTATATATGTTATATTTCATAATAAAAAGAAAGTTAAAAAAAATTAACTCAAGATGGATAAGTCCTAAAAATAAGAAGCAGAAGAAAATGGGGAGAACTGTATTCAATGTCTCAGGTTAGGTAATGGCTTCTTAGACTTTATATCCAGAGCATAAGAAACAGAGGAAAAAACAGATAAATGGCACCTTTCCAAAACTAAACACTTTTGTGCATGAAAAGACATCATTGACTTTGCAGAAGATGGAAGAAGAGGGGAAAATGAGTTCACCCCTACATTGTGGAACAACTACAGAAAGGACAGAAAATGACCAGGACAGCAGTTCCAGGGTACGAGTGACCAGAAAAGGACTTCTACATTATATTGGGAAGAACTGGATGAAAAATACATTTGAGAGGAAGGGGTGAGGTTACTCATTCGTGACTGTACCCAGGGCAGGGTACAAGTTACAGGATGGAGAGGGTGCTGAAGGAGCAGTGTGCACCTATACTCCCACCTCTGCAGGCAGCTTGGGAGAGCTTCTCTCTCAGCTTCGTAGAAAAAGCTTCCATGTGAGAACCTGGAGACCAGCAGTCTTGGTTTTACCTATGCACAGAGACTTCGCTGTGGTGCATATTGTGTAACCCCCAACTTTGAGGCAGGTCACTGTAGGCACCTGGTTTTGGCGGAGGTAGGGGCCCTACCTCTTGGGAGATTAGCCAGAGCAGACCTAATCTGACAATTGGCTGGTGAAACAGACATTGTCAGGTAGAGGTTCTGCCACCTCTTTCCCTTCTCCACAGATGCCTGAAGTATGCGCTATGTGCACAGGTGGATAAGCGAGGATGAGGGAGCACACCACACCACCAGACACTCCCAGGCTTGCTGTGGGCAGGGAAAGTAGAAACTTTCAGTCCCATAGCCAAAGGTAATTCTACATGGGAGCCTGGGAATCAGCTGACCCATTTTGCCCACAAGCAGATTCTCTGGTGAGGTCCACAGTGCCCATCCCCCCACTCTTGGGGGTTGGCATTTTCAGAAAGCAGGGAGACCTGTGGCCTTAACTGGATTTATACCTGGTGTTGATCCTGCCCAGCCGGCTGACGCAGCTAGGGGGAAACAGACGTGATGCTAGGAAATCAAGGAAAGTGAAGTGATGCAAGCTTCCTTTCTCCCTAGCTTTTTTTTTTTTTTTAAATTTTTTATTAATTAAAAAAGAATTACAAGAAACACGAACATTCCCAACACATACACTCAGCAATTCACAATATCATCAAATAGTTGCATATTCATCATCATGATCATTTCCCAGAACATCAGCATCAATTCAGAAAAAGAAATAAAAACACAACAGAAAAAAAAAAATTTTACAGGCCATACCCCTTACTGATCCCTTTCATTGATCACTAGCATTTCAAACTAAATCTATTTTAACATTTGCTCTCCCTATTATTTATTTTTATTCCATATGTTCCTCTCACCTGTTGACAAGGTAGATAAAAGGAGCATCAGACACAAGGTTTTCACAATCACACAGTCACATTGTGAAAGCTCTATCATTATACAATCATCATCAAGAAACATGGCTACTGGAACACAGCTCTACATTTTCAGGCAGTTCCCTCCAGCCTCTCCACTACATCTTGAACAACAAGGTAATATCTACTTAATGCGTAAGAATAACCTCCAGGATAACCTTTCGACTCTGGAATCTCTCAGCCATTGACACTTAGTCTCATTTCACCCTTCCCCCTTTTGGTCGAGAAGGTTCTCTCAATCCCTTGATGTTAATTCTCAGCTCATTCTAGGATTTTTCTCAGTCCCTTGATGCTGAGTCTCAGCTCATTCCAGGATCTCTGTCCCACGTTGCCAGGAAGGTCCACACCCCTGGGAGTCATGTCCCATGCAGAGAGGGGGAGGGTGGTGAGACTGCTCGTCATGTTGGCTGGAGGGAGAGGCCACATCTGAGCAACAAAAGAGGCTCTCTTAGGGGTGACTCTTACGCCTAAATTTTAAGTAGACTTGACCTATCCTTTGTGGGGTTAAGTTTCATATGAACAAACCCCAAGTCTGGGGGCTCAGCCTGTAGCTTTGGTTGTCCACATTGCTTGTGAGAATATCAAGAATTTGACTTGGGGAGGTTGAATTTTCCCCCGCTCTCACCATTCCCCGAAGGGGGCTTGCAAATACTTTCCTACTCACTGATCAAATCACTCTGGGATTCATCAGGGCATCACTCTGGACAAACCAACAAAATCTCATGTCCTACCTGAGATTCCAAGTACTTATGACGTTCAATCAAACTATCTACCTAAGTTATATTAGGAAATGCTCTAGTCAAAATATAAATTTTGTAACAAATAGCACACTATCTAACATAACCAGTCTGGCCAGTTTATTTAAACAACCAAAATACATGGAACCTAGAATAAAGAATAAGACCTGATGATTCTGTACAGCCTAATGTAATACCATGAAGCATTCTAGAGTATGTTGGGTAGGTAATTAAAAAGTGTTAGCATAGTCCCTTGAGGGAATGGAGAAAAAAAATGCAACTATTAAACCTCCCCACCTGAGAAATTCTCAAGCATTAGGGACTCTCAAATTAACAACAGGTTAAGCCTCAATCTTGAGGCCGGCCTTTATGAAACTTATTCCTATATTGGTAAGCTAAGCCTACTTATAAAGACATATAGGAGTCACCCTCAGAGAACCTCTTTTGTTACACAGATGTGGCTTCTCTCTAAGCAAAACTCTACAAATAAACTCATTACACTCCCCCACCATGTGAGACATGACTTTTAGGGATGTAAATCTCCCTGGCAACGTGTGACATGAGTCTCAGGATTGAGCCTGACCCTAGCATCATGGGATCAAGAATGCCTGTTTGACAAAAAGGTGAAAAGAAATGAACAAAAACAAGGTTTCAGTGGCTAAGGGAGTTCAAATAGAGTTGAGAGGTCATTCTGGAGGTTATGCTTATGCAAGCTTCAGCCAGATATTAGAAACTGCCATAGTATGCCAACCCCGACCTACAATATTTCTGAAAACCCTAAAGAAAACCCAGGACTCTATCTAAGACTCTATAAAAGTTTTACTTAAGTTTATTTTTCAGAAACTTAGAACCTCCAGATTGTTCCCACGACAGATAAATTGTGGAACTCAGAGGTATCAGTCTCTCTAAGAACATCAACCAGTTGCATTCCCCTACCCTAGATGTCGGAAACCCTTTTCCACACGAAGTTAGAATGGTCATTACCCAAATATCTCTGAAGATTGAGAGAATGATCAAATGAGAGGGAGAAGGTGTAACAGAGAAGTTAGGCTTTAACACAGGATTATGATTACTGAATGATTATATAGGTATGTCTTTTTTTAGTTTCTATTGTATTAGAACAGCCGGAAGGAAATAGTACTTGATATTGTGGAACTTATAATTCATATTATACTTTGAAATTTATTACTTTTCTGTATATATATATTATATTTCACAATAAAAACTGTTAAAAAAGGCTTTTTCATGAAAGTGAAAAGACAACCTACTCAATTAAGAAATGGGCAAAGACTTGAATAGACATTTTTCCAAAGGGGATTTATAAATGTCTAAAAAGCATATAAAAAGATGCTCCACACCAACAACAATTAGGGAAATGAAAATCAAAACCACAATGAGATATTATTACACACCCTATTAAAATGGCCACTATTAAAAAAAATAGAACAAGCATTGGAGAGGACGTGGAGAAAGAGGAACGCTCATTCATTGCTGGTATGAATGTAAAATGGTGCAGTTGCTGTGGAAGACAATTTGGTAGTTCCTCAAGAAGCTAAGTATAGAATTACCATAAGACCTGGCAATCCAGGATATATCTAGGGTGTATATCCAGAAGAATTGAAAGCAGGGACTCAAACAGATATTTGCACACCCATGTTCATGGTGGCATTATTCACAACTGCCAAAAGACAGAAGTAATCCAAGTGCCCATCAACAGATGAATGAATAAACAAAATGCAGTATATACATAGTAACAGAATATTATTCAGCCATTACAAAGGAATGAAGTTCTGATGCATGTAACATTGATGAACCCTGAGGACATTATCCTGAGTGAGACAGGACAGAAAAAAAGGACAAATATTGTATGATCTCACTGGTATGAACTAATTTTAAAAAGTAAGCCCACAGAGTTAGAATCTAGAATTTAGGCTACTGGGGATAAACTGGGGGTAGAGAATGGGGAATTGATGCTTACTTTGTATAGAATTTTTATTTAAGTTGATTCTAAAGGTTGGAAATGGATGGTGCTGATGGCAGCACATTACTGTGAGCATACGCAATAGCACTGAATTACATAAGTGAATGTGGTTAAAAGGGGAAACTTTAGGTCATATATGTTAATAGAATAGAAATTAAAAGATGACGCATAGGACTGTATAACAGTGAACCCTACTGCTGACGATGAACTATAGTTTATATGGACTATAGTTATAGTAAAAGCATAAGAATGTTCTTTCATAAATCATAACAAATGTATGACACCAACACAAAGTGTTAATATGGTGGTATATTGAAAAAATACACCTAATGTAAACTATGGATGCTAGTGAATAGTACTATTTTAATAATTTTCATCAATTGTAACAAAGGTAACTACTGCAAAAAAAATTACTGCAATTACAAAAAAGTGTTATCAATTGTAACAGATGTTACACACTAAGGCAAGGTGTTGGTGGTGGGGTGATGCATGAGAATCCTGTATTTTATGCATGATTGATCTGTAAACACACAATTTCTCTAATAAAATTTTTTTTCTTTAAAAAAAGGAAGGGAAATAGAGATGTCTATCATGTTATTAACTCTGATGGGCACCAATTTTTACAAGGAGATGAATTATACTTGGAAAATTCAGACTTTTCCTTTAGAAACTTATTTATCCAACTGGAAATAAAACACTGAAGATAATCATGAAGGAAGGCCAGAAATGTCCCTGACTAGTGATGTGAAACTACTGTCCTTTTAGTATCCACATGAATGCTAATCATAATTACTATAATGTTATAGCTTTTAGACCCCAGTAAACACTACCACTTTGAGCAGCTTAAGAAAAACAGATAGATATGGAAGACAGAGAACAGAGAGGCAACATATGGATTTTTGCATATTTCTGAAGAAAATTCCAGAAAAATGGAAGAGAAGAATTCTTTAGAAAATAGTGCTCTTGAGCTGAAGTAAAACCCCAATTATCAGATAAATGGCCTCATGATGTTAAGGGCAAAATAAACAAAAAATTTCAGTAAGTAGATGTAAAGTGTAAATTTCAAATAAATAAAGATCACCACAGATTTTCAGGAGGAAAAAAGAAATATGAGCCACAAAATCAGGTTTTTCCAAAGTGCAAAAAGTAACAAAATACAATGGGGCTGCACATATAATGTGTTAAGGGGAAAAGGCTGTGTGTGACTCAACAATTCTGTACTAAGTCATATATGAAGCCACAGGAATAATACTTATATAGGAGCTCTGAAACATTTCCACTTTCTCTGAAAATAACTGAGAGGTACAGATAACTGGAAGATTAATCAAAATCTAACCTGCTGAAGTGAAGTGCCTGATACAGAAGTCCTGATGAATGAACATAGAAATTAAAGTTAAATTGAATAATTATTATAAAGATGGTTTAAAAACAGTACAAAAACTAAAAATAATTCAAATTTTGATCTATTTTATAAAGAAAATTACACTAAAAAATTGTTTCTAATAAAAATAATTTGGATGAAAAAAGGCAACTAATTTGAGGGGATCTTTTCAGGGGGAAGAAAAAAAAAACCAAGTAATCCCTAATAATTTGACAATCCGAACAGTGATTTAAGAAACAAAACAAAACAAAATAGTAGATAAAAATTAATTGCTTAGACAGTACTAAGACAAACTATTTAAGTTCTCCTTAGTTTCACATCACAAAGCAATTTTAGAAAGCTAGACACTGAAAATGACATTCGATATAATCTCTGGATTTGTTTTCTCATGACATAAGAAGGAAGCTGAGATCGAGGAATTTCTACCATTTGGTATGTTACAGAAGTGTTTTAATCACTTACCATAAAGACTTAAAAGGGAAAAAAGTTTCTTAGAGACTACTTACGCTTTACAAATGATGGAATGCTGAACCTCAAACTCCAAATTAGTAATAACAGGACAAGTATATACTCTGGTGGCTGAAACATCTGGTGAATCTTCTCCAGGAACAGGTTCAGTCTTCCAAGTTTTATTTAATTTTTCCATATCTTCTTTTAGCTGGTCTAAGCACTGACTTAAAAATTCATGAGCATCCTAAGAAGGCAATAAAATCTTCAATCAGATCAAAACATGTCTTGTCACAACAATGGGTTAATAACATTGTGATTTATATGACTAAAGCCCTCGGAATTAAATGACATATATGAACAAGGTTATAGTTATTCTAATAAGGATCTGGGGGTACATATTTTGTGAGTAAAAGTTGGTAATAAATTCTAAATTCTTAACTATTACCTGGATTAGTACTAAGTATTCTCTTTACTTAGTTATAAATATGTTACCTTTCTAAAATGGCATTTGGAACTTAAACAGTCCAAGTTTTTGTATGGACAAACCACACCTATATTATTAACACGATAAAATGCATACTGAACCTTATCATAACTCCCCAGTTTTTTTCAACCCATACACAAATCTCACTTTAAAAGTTAGGTTTGCACACTAAAATCATTTTAATTTCCCTATTTCTAAAGCATTATGTATAATAGTACTCACATTCTGCATATAACCAGAGAATCTCTCTGCTGTAGCTGAAATAGCATTTTTAACCTTCTTGAGTAAGTCTTTTTTGGTCTCTGAATTACAGATATCTTTTTTAACAAGCAAGTGTGCAAAGCGTCTAATAAAACAAAAGAGAAAACGTTAACATGTTTTATAACCATTTATGCTGGCATACTATTTTAAAGATTAATGACTAACAATGGCACATAAAGTTTTTTTTTTTAATGCTGCCAACATTTTCATGATTATTGTTAGGCATACATTTTGGAAATTTTTTTTACTTCAAACTGCAACAAGTTAAATGTTTATGATATACAAAGAAAACACAAACAAAAATGAAACTTGCTTTAAGTGTATCTTGCACCTCGACTGGTGCTTTTCTCCCCCTTAACATATCTTTATTTCTGAGCTGCACAAACACACTTAAGAATCTGATCTTTATAGTACAGCACTTAGGAAACAAAAATATACTCTCATTTCAAAGAAATAAAAAGGTTGGCACATAAAGTTTTAAGCATCTAAAAAAAAAAAAATCCTGTTATTCTGTAATCAGTGACATAAAAGGTACTCAGCAAGTAACAGTTACCTTATAAGTGCATTAAGTGGAATTTTCTTCCATGGGATACCCTGCTTAAGCAAATCATTTGCAAATGACTGGAGTGAAAACAGAGATTGTAAAATAGCATTCATATAGCATGTATTTCCCAAATTGGAGAAGCTGAAAATGAAAAAAATAATGCTTTAAAACATGAAAGTAGTTTCTGAAGTATGTTCAAAATAGAAGGGGTTCTCACACTTTAATATGCACTAGAATCATCTGGAGGGCATGTTAAAATACACATTGTAGAGACCCAACCCCAGAGTTTCTGATTCAGTAGGCCTGGACAGAGAGGGGGCAAAAATGTGCATTTCTAACAAGTTCCCAGATAATGCTGATACTGCTGGTCTAGGGATCACACTTTGAGAATGAAAGCATTATAGCAATAGGACAATAGTTTAGTTTCACCTAAACAGAAAATTACTCATTTTCGAATGAATGCTAAATAAGACTTGGTAACTTACTCAAAGAGCTTTTTCAATTTTATTTTTTTCATTAAGATATAGCTTATATTATATAAAGAACAAAACCTTTCCTTAAAAAATATTTTTAATGATAAATCTTCACATACATACATTCCGTATATGGTGCACAATGTCTCACAGTATCATCACATAGTTGTGCATTCATCACCATGATCATTTTTTAGAATATCTGCATTACTCCACAAAAAGAAATAGAAAGAAAAAAAAACCTCATACATACCATACTCCTTACCCACTCCTCTCACTGACCACTAGTACTTCCATCTACCCAATTTATTTTATTTTACCCTTTGTCCCCCCATTAATTATTTATTCTTTATCTATATTTCTTTACTGATTTGTCCATACCCTAGGTAAAAGGAGCAACAGACACAAGCTTTTCACAATCACAGCATACAATCGTCTTCAAGAATCAAGGCTACTGGAACACAGCTTGACAGTTTCAGGAACTTCCCTCTAGTCACTCCAATACTACGGAAACTAAAAAGGGATATCTATATAATGCATAAGAATAGCCTCCAGGATAACCTCTCAACTCTGAAATCTCTCAGTCACTGAAACTTCTGTCTCATTTCTCTCTTGCCCCTTTTGGTTAAGAAGCCTTTCTCAATCCCATGGTGCTGGGTCCTGGCTCATCTTGGGAGTCCTGTCCCATGTTCCCACAGAGATTTACACCTGTGGGAGTCATGTCCCACATAGAGGGGAGGGCAGTGAATGAAGCTGAATGTGAATATGACGGAGGGTGAAGGGCTTGGGGCACATATGAAACCTAAAGGAAAGAACTGAGGCGGTGTAATTTAGGAATGCCCAGAGAGCACAATGATGGTGATTAAATGTACAAATAAAAAAAGTTTTTGCAAGAGGGAGAACAAATGAATGTTAACATTGCAGGATGCTGAAAAACAATGGTATAGGGGGAGGTGCAATCAATGCAAACTAGGGTTATAGTCAACAGTAACACTGTAATATGCTTCCACTGAATGTAACAAAGGCTTTAGCCAAAACTAAACTTCAATAAGCTGGGGGGTAGGGGTGGGGTATGGATTCTTTGTGAAAGAAAAGGAAATGTCCTCATGTAGAGTATGGTGGGGAAGCCATGTCTATATACTTAGGTAGGACTGTATGATATGTGACTAAAACTGTTTAAAAAATGAACAGAGACAAACAAGTGCTAGAGAAAATGCAGAGAGAAATGTACCTATTCACTGTTGGTAGGGAAACTGAGAGGTGCAGCCTCTTGGAGGGCAGTGTTGTGGTTCCAGAGGAGGCTAGGGGTGGAGTTGTCACCATATGATCCTGAAACCTGCTGCTCAGTATATACCTGGAAAAAGTGAGTGAGGGGACACAAATGGACATTTGCACACTTCTGTTTCTGGTGGCAGTGTTCGCGATCCACAATGAATGAAGGTGGTGTAAGGGTACAATGACTGAGAAATGGAAGGGGGAACTATGGTGTATACATACAGTGGACAACACGCATGTTCATGTGCTTCAAATCATCATTCAATTATTCCCTGAGACCCTGCTCATATTTTTCCATTCTTCCCCCCGATAATTTTCTTTTGTGTGTAGGATTTCAGATGCCCAGTCCTGTAGTTCACTAATCCTTTCTTCTGCCCCTTCAAATCTACTGTTGTAGGTTTTCATTGTTTTTTCATCTCTTCTATTGTGCCTTTCATTCCCATAAGCTCTGTTGTTTGCTTTTTCAATTTTTTTTTTTTTAACATGGGCAGGCACCAGGAATTGAACCTGGGTCTCCGGCATGGCAGGTGAAAACTCTGCCTGCTGAGCCACAGTAGCCTGTTCTGTTTTTTTCAAACTTTTGAGTTCTTCTTTTTGTTTGTCCAATGTCTTCTTTATATCCTTCCTCAACTCATTGATTTTTGACGAAATTTTCCGCATCTGTTCGAACATCCTGAATTAGTTGTTTCAACTCCCGTATATCATTTGATTTGTTCCTCTGAATGGGCCATAGCTTCGATTTTCCTAGTATGACTCATTACTTTTTGCTGGTGACTAGGCATTTGATTTCCTTAATTAGTTTATTCTGGGGTTGTTTTCATTCTTTTACCTGGGATTTTCTTGCTGGATGGCTTTTCTCTGTATCTGCCCTGTGACATTCAGTTCAACTTATTCTAGACCTCTAGCATAGGTTCTGTTTAACTGATCAAAATTTTTCAGTTCTGTTTTCTGTTTCTTGCCCTGCCCATATGGCAGATTACAGACCCCAGTCAGATTTTCCCCAGACCAGACAGGCCTACATCTCAGGAGGAAACTGTAGCCAGCATTCGCTTTCTCTGATGTTGAGTCCTAGCAGATTAACCGATTTTTCTATGAAACCTCTAGATGCTGCGGTTTTCCTATTCTGCCCAGTATGTGCACTCGTCTGCCTGTGGTTTCATACCAGGGTAAAGTGATGTGGTGCCTTTAACTTCAGCAGACTCTCCCTGCCTGGATGTGGTTAAGACACAGGTGAGGTTAACATGATGGCTTTCAGTTTTTCAGTCCCTGGGGCCTAAATTCCCACTAGAACTGGACCCCACTTTTCTCTTGGGGAAGATACACCTTTTAGGGAATTAAATCCTTTCACCTGACTACTTAGTCTCTCAGACAAGCTTAATTCCTACTTTACCTGGGGCAGTGCTCATTAAATAGAATGGAAGTTGAGAGGGCTTCCATTCTATCTAATGAGCTGTTAAAGAGCAGAAAAAAAGGCCTTTTCAGTATGTGTCCCCTTTTCCTGGGGTCCAGACTTTTTTTGCCAAAACGTACTGTGGTACTTTTGTTGGCAACTCAGAGAAACTAAGATGCACACATACACCCATGCCATCATCACCAAGATCAAGATACAGAATTCTGTGGAAGGTTCCCATCACTTCAGGGGGATCCCTGTACATCACTTTTGCCTATTCTCAAGTTTCACATAAAAAGAATTCTCTTTGTGTCTGGATTCTTTCACTTAATATTATGTTCGTGAGAGTAACTCATATTGTGTTATGTAGAATTAGTTCATTTTTAATGCTTTTTTAGTATTTGTTGTGTTTTGAATATAACACAGTTTACCCAATTCCTCTGTTGATGGACTTTAAAATTGTTAACTAAGCTGCTTTCAATTCTTTTGGGTATATACCTAGAAGCAGGATTGCCTGGTCATACATTCATATGGTAACTACCAAACACTCTTACATCATAGCTGAAACACTTTACATTCCCACCAACGAAGAAAGAGTACTTCTATACCTGTACATCCTCTCCAACGCTTCTAATTTTCCATTTCTTTAATAGTAGCCATTTTAGTGGGAATGAAATGGTACCTCATGGTTTTGATTTGCATTTACCTATTTGCTAACGATGTTGAGCATCTTTTCATGTATTTTTTAGTCATTTGTATATTTTCTTTGAAGAAACGTCTATTCAAGTCTTCTGCCCATTTTTATGAAGTTGTCATTTGTTGTTGAGTTGTAGGATTTCTTTATATATTCTGGATATTATTACATTTACTGGATATGTGGACTTCAAATATTTTCTTCCATTGTTTAGGTTGTTATTTCACCTTCAAGAGAAGCACTTTGATGCATAAAAGTTTTTAATTTTTTGAGGTCTCAATTATCTATTTTTCAAGGATATTAAGTCTAAGAAACCACTGCCTAACACAAGGTCCTGAAGATGCTTCCTCACATTTTCTTTTAGGAGTTTTACAGTCCTAGTTTTTATATTTAGGTCTTTGATACATTTTTTATTTGTTTGTGTTTTTGGCATGGGCAGGAATGGGGAATCGAATCCAGGTCTCTGGCATGGCAGGCGAGAACTCTGCCTGCTGAGCCACTGTGCCCCATCCAGTACCACTGTGGCCTGCCCTCTTCGATACATTTTGAGTTGACTTTTGTATATGGTGTGAGATAGAGGCTACCCCTTCATTTTTTTGGATATGGATATCCAGTTCTCCCAGAATCCTCTGCTGAAGACAGTGTTCTTTTCCAAGTAAGGGGAGGTGGCATCCTTGTCAAAAATCAACTGACCATAGATAAGAGTCTATTTGGCCTACATCGTTGTTCTTATGCCAGTACCATACTGTTTTGACCACTGTACTTTGTAATAAGTTTCAAAATTATGTAGTGTGAATTCTCCAACTTCATACTTCTTTTCTAAGATGGCTTTGGCTACTTGGGGCCTCTTATCCCTCCACATAAATTTAATGATTGGTTTTTCCATTTCTGTAAATAAGGCTGTTGGAATTCTGATGGGGACAGTATTGAAATCTGCAAATTGCTCTTGGGACATTTTCAAATTACTGATTTAATTTTTGTATTTGTCATAGGTATGCTAGGATTTTCTATTCTTTTTTTTTTTTTAATATTTTTATTGACATGTCTTAACACACATACAGTCTATACATGGTGTACAATCAATGACTCACAATAAATAATAGGGGGGATTAAGGGGTAAAATAAAGTGGGTAGACTGAAACACTTGTGGTCAATAAGAAGGAGGGGTGAGGGGTATGGGACGTACGAGTTTTATCTTTTTTAATTTTTTTTTTTTGGAGTGAACCAAATGTTCTAAAAATGACCACAATGAAGAATATATGTGTGAAGATTTGCCAATAAAAATTAAAAAAAAAAAAATTGTTTGGAGTCTAGATAATGGCACTACTAATGAATAAGTGATAGGCTTTTTTTGGTGATCTTTTCGTAATTTTTAAATATTTTTGACAAAACAACATACAAACACAAACATTCTTAACATACCAACATTCTATACTTGGTGTACAATCAATGGCTCACAATATCATCACATAGTTGTATATTCATCACCATGATCATTTCTTAGAACATTTGCATCACTCCAGAAAAAGAAATAAAAAGAAAAAATTCATACATACCATACCCCTTACCCCTCCCTCTCACTGACCACTAGTGCTTCCATCTACCCAATATATTTTAATCTGTGTTTCCCCTATTAGTGAAAAGCCATTTTTTTTTCTGCATGGGCAGGCACCAGGAATCAAACCTGGGTCTCTGGCATGGCAGGCGAGAATTCTGCCATTGAGCCACCATCGCACCACCCAGTGATAAGCTTTTAATAAGTGATCTAATCTCTAAATACCCCAGAACTACAAAAATAACATAACTCCTTTCTACATTATTCTTTATACCAAGAAAAATATACTTCAGTTGATTTACTGTATAAAAAGAAAAGCAAAATCAAATAATTTACCTACCCCTGAAGTTGTTGTGGGTGAGAGGAAAATGGCATTCTTGGTTTGTTCCAGCCAGTGTAATCCTGGTTACACCTCAGTTTTTTAACAGAAAGAGGTGCTGGCTGAGGAAGAAATCCTAAACTTCTTTTGGCAGAGGGAGTTTGGCTTGAAACATTTGTCCTACATTAAAAAAAAAAAAAAAAAAAAAAAAGGTAATGAAGAAACAAAACAAATTTCTAACGCTTCTTTTTTCCCCCTAGTCAATGTTTCGGTAAAAAAAATCCTAAACTCAGAGACATACAAGTAATAATGATCATTTAGGGAAAAAAATGCACAAATACCAATTAGGAAGTCTGTTGATACAGAAGAGAGCTGGTAAGGCACATAATACTGTTCATATTTTACTTATAACAAAAATAATCCAAGTTAATGAACTAAGAAAAATCATATTATAAAAATATATATGTATTACTTTTGTATTCCACCTGAATGGATATCACACATTTTGTTTACCTAATCTTGAATACATTTAGGCATTTGCTTTTTTCCCCACTCTTACAAACAATGACAAAACATTTATTCCTACCCAAAGTCATTGGGAAATTCTCAAAAGTAAAAACATTAAGGGCAAGCATTTTCAGTTTTCTTTTATAATCATTGTAGATATTGTGACTATTTTTCAAAATGGCTTCACCAACTTACACTTCCGCCAACAGTGAATTTCCATTTCCTTACATGGTCTCCACTACCTATTAGTATCATCAGAAGTTTCAATTTTTATCAATCTAATGAATAAAATGTGATCTCACTGTTATTTTATTTTGCATTCCCTGGTTACTAATGAGTTGAACATAATTTTATAATAATTTACTCTTTGCTGAATTGTTTTTGCCTATTGTTGGGTTTTTAATGATTTTAGTTATTTACATATTCCATAAAGGAATCCTTTATTATATACTGTAAGTTTTAAATTATGTACTCAAAATTATCAATCTTTCCTTTTATGGCTTGTGATATGTTTGTACCTTGTTGAAGAAATCATTCCGTAGCCTAAAGTTATAGAAATATTTTCCTATATATATTTTAACTGTTGATATTTAATAGAATCTAATTCCAAGCTTTTCTCATATATTAAATATACACACATAAGTGTACAAACACGAGTTTCACTCTACATTATCTTAAATCATCAGCTCTCTTCACCATTACAATCTTACTAAGATATCATTAAATATTTCTTTTTTTTTAGCATTTCAAACTAAATTTATTTTAGCATTTGTTCCCCCTATTATTTATTTTTATTCCATATGTTCTACTCATTTGTTGACAAGGTAGATAAGAGGGCATCAGACACAAGGTTTTCACAATCACACAGTCACATCGTGAAAGCTGTATCATTATTCAATCATCCTCAAGAAACATGGCTACTGGAACACAGCTCTACATTTTCAGGCAGTTCCCTCCAGACTCTCCACTACATCTTAAATAGCAAGATGATATCTACTTTAATGCGTAAGAATAACCTCCAGGATAACCTCTCGACTGTTTGGAATCTCTCGGCCATTGACACTTTGTCTCATTTCACTCTTCTCCCTTTTGGTTGAGAAGGTTTTCTCAATCCCTTGATGCTAAGTCTCAGCTCATTCTAGGGTTTTTCTCAATCCCTTGATGCTGAGTCTCAGCTCATCCTGACAATTTTTTTTTAAATGTTTAACTAAGCATTTTATCATGCCAGGACTCCCAAATTTATTTAAACAATCCCCTTTTGTAAGACATTTGCATTATTTCCAATCAATTCCTATTTTTATAAAGAGTTCTGAAATTAATCTTTTTACATATTCTTCATTATTTACTAAGACTGGCTCTATAAGGGCAGGGACTTTTTTCATTCATTGCTATCCCTTGATAACTAGAATAATGTCTGGTATGTAGTAAGTGCTTAAATATTTGTTGAATGAATGAATGCCTTCTTATAAGTTTATATATTAGGTGGAAGGGTGTACCCACAGTTTTTTTTTGTCTCTTCCTCCAAATTTTATTTCTTTATATGATTTAAGATATATTATTACTATTTTCACAAAATTGCAATTTGTTTCCACTTAACATCCTGGACATCTTTATGAGTCAGTACATATAAATTCATCTTATTCTTTTTAATACCTACATAATATCCCACTGAATGAATATATCATAATTTCAAAATAAAATGGTCATAAAGGTAAACATCTATACACATACACATACATGTATACATATGAAAAATTTAAATTACACTACAGATCTCATAATAATACAGAGCCCTGTATTTTCTTTGAAAGGTTTTTAAAGTTTTATTCTTTCTTTCTATATATGTCTTTATCCACTTGAAAATTTATTTTCCTGTACATTGTGAGGTGGAAATATGAATTTCTTTTCTATATGAAAAACTAATTGACCCCAGACTACTTATTGTCTAGATAGTTCTTAGTTTTTTTAAATTTAAAAAAGTTGGGATTAGAATACTCATACTAGAAAAGTAAGTAAAAAACAAGTATGGAGTTTAAGTTATTATAAAGCAAATAACTATGTAATGACCATTAAAGAAAAAAACTTCAAGTATTCCTTTCCAATCACAAATCTTGCCTCCACCCTAAAAGTTAACATTAGCTTTCCTGCAGTTTTACCCTTACTATACATCCTAAACTTGGCAGCTTGGACAATGCATTGGTGTATCTTTTTTCATTCTTTAAGCTTTCAGCCTGTCCACATCCTTATAATGTAGTTGTTTCTTTTAAAGAGACCTTTTTTTGCCCCTTGTTGTAAATAAAGGCTATCTTTCTCTGTTACTGGAACAATGAGTATTAATATCATTACAGATTTCGATTTATATCTTGTGTTTTATTAGGTGTTTATTATTTGTCCCATCTGTTCTATGTTCCTTTCTTTCTTCTTTTTTGCCTTCTTGGATTGTTTGACTATTCAATATTATTTCTTTTTTTTTCTGTTGCTAGTTTGGAAGTAATACATTCTCTTAGGATTCTTTTAGTGGCTGCCCTAAAAACTATATTATGCATTTTTTTTTGGCATAGGCAGGCACCAGGAATGGAACCCGGGTCTCCAGCATGGCAGGCAAGAACTCTGTCACTGTGCCATTGTCTGGCCCATTTTTTAAAGAAAAATCAAACGGCTTTGAAATAGAGTGGATTTTCATTTTATTTGGTTCTATACAAATCCCTCTGAGACTTCCAGTGGAGCAGGCTAAAATTTATGGATTAATTTGGAAAGTGGTATTCCTTGCTTCCCATCCATAAATATGGCATATCTCTACGCACTGTATATATAATAAATATTTTTATTTATAAATAGAAATACCATTTTAATTGTTTTCTTCATAAAATAATAGACTAGATTTTATTAGATTCCTAAGTACTTCAAAGATTTTTAATCTTTTACAAAGAATATCTCCTTTTCTATTAAATTTTGTTTTTGTATGCTGTAGGGCAGTTTCACATTTCATCATTTTTCCATGTGAGTATCCCGTTAGTGCAGCACCATTTGTCAAATCTTTGTTGTTGTTTATTTGGGGGGAAGCGCATGGACCAGGAATTGAACCATGTCTCTCACATGGCAGGTGAGAATTCTACCAATGAACTACCCTTGCACCCCTTTCCATTAAATTTTTAAAAGTCATTTTTGTTGAATTTAGAACAGTATTAAATTTTAAGTTAATCTTAAAAATCTTATGAATATTTTTATTAGTTCTAATAATCTCTTTTGATTGCCTTGGTGTACCTTATTAAGGATCATATTGGCTGCAAATAATAACAATTCTGGTTTTCCTTTTCCAATCCTCAAACCTCTTTATTTCTTTTTGTCCTATTTCACTGGCTGATCTTTGGGACACTGTCAACCTGTTGAAGACATTGTTGGAAATACTTCTCAAGTTTTATATAAATTATAATTTGATTTAAGAATTTGGTAGATGCCTTTCTATGAAACGAAGGAAAGAATCCTCTGCTTTTAATTGGTAAAAATATATAAGGAATTCTCAAGTTCTTCAATTAAAAATCCATTATAATTGCCAAAATGAATTTGAAATGTTGACTCACCTTTATATACCCTACCTGGTCACTGAATATTCATTTTTTAATATACTGTTGGACTCAAACAATAGTTTATTATTTATTTTCCTATCTATGTTCATCTCTGAAAAATGGCTTACACTTTTCTTTTATTGATGTCATAAATTTTATTTAATTTCTAAATTAGTTATAGAGCTTTCTTTGTTTTTCCATGATGAGGTGGTTAAAACTAACCTATAAAATCTTCTTAGGTACCTTCATGTGGGAGAAAGGGGAAGGACTTTTTGAGTTCTCAAACATCTTTAATAGTTATATTCTCTTTAACTTCACCTAAGGATTCAACTATACTGGTAAAGGTAGTTCACAATATCCTTAGGTTTGTGAGAAACAATTACTCTGTGTAATCACAGATTCCATTTCACTCCTTTTCACTTATTTACTGATGCCGTATCATGTTTCTCTTTTTCTATAGAAATTTTTAAACACATACAGAAAAAACAATAGCATAATAAGTCTATAACCTAACTTCAATGGCAATCAACATGTGACCAATCTTGCCCCACCCACATTATTTTATAAGATATCCAAGACAAAATATTTTATTTATAAATATAAAAGTATATATCCTAAAAAAGTTTCTTTCTTAAAAACCTTTGTGTAAAGAACACCGACAGAACAGTGAAAAGACAACTAAAGAATGGTAGAAAACAGTTACAAATTATATATCTAATAGGGGTCTGTACCAGTTTGAAACTATCATGTAGCCTAGAAAAACCATGTTTTAATCCTGATTCAATATTGTGGGACCAGACTTATTGCTAAGGGTGGGAAACTTTGGACTGTTTCCATGGAGATGTGACACATCCAATTGTGGGTATGACCTTTTGAATAGATGGAGATGTGACTCCATCCATCTAAGGTGGGTCTTGCTTAGTTTACTATAGTCCTTTAAAACAGGAAACATTTTGGAGACACCTCAGATGCCGATGCTTGGAATACAGTTGCTTCAAAGCTGACTGAGACACGGATGTCTGAAGATGCTTGGAGTGCCAACAGAGAGAGCAGATGCTTAGACATGGACAGAGTCCAGGAGATGTTGCCATGTGCCTTCCCCTGAGATGCTAAGCAAGTGAGAATCCAGAGTTGGGTCCCAGGGAGCTAAATGAAAGCCCACAGATGCTTAGAGAGGAAACCAACAGCATCAGAAGGTGGATGCAACAGAACCAGGAACAAAGACCAGGAGATGCCAGCCATGTGCCTTTCCATGTGACAGACATCAGCCTTTCCGAGCAAGGTATCCTGCCTGGATGCCTTAGTTTGGACATATTTATGGCCTTAGAATTGTAAACTTGTAAGTTAATAAATTCCCTTTATAAAGCCATTCCATTTCTGGTATACTGCATTCTGGCAGTTTTACCAAACTAAGAAGGGTCTAATAGCAGAACACATAGAGAATTCCTACAATTCCACAATAAAAAGACGAACAACCCAATTTAAAAATAGGCAACGGATTTCAAAAGACATTTCTCCAAAGATAAACAAATGGCCAATAAGCACATGAAAGATGCTTAAAATCATTAGCCACCAGAGAAATGCAAATCAAAATGAGATACCACCTTACATGTACTAGGATGGCTATTATAAAAAATAGAAAAAGAAGTGTTGGTGAAGATGGAGAGAAACTGGAACCCTCGAACACTGTTGGTAGGAACATAAAATTGTTTACCTGATGTAGAAAATGGTTTTGCAGTTTATCAAAAAGTAAAAAGAATCATAATCCCTGGCAATCCCACTCCTAAGTAATACCCAAAAGAACTGAAAGCAGGGACTTGAACAGTTATCTGTGCACCAATGTTCATGGTAGTATTTTTCAAAATAGCCAAAAGGTGTAAGCAACCCAATATCCATCAGCAAATGAGTGGATAAGCAAATGTGGTATATCCATATAAATAAATATTATTCACATGTAAAAAGGAATGAGACTGATACAAGCTACATGTATGAACCTTGAAAACATAACGCCAAGTGAAATAAGCCAGACACAAAAGAATAAACACTGCATGACTACACTTATGAAATGTCCATCTGTGACTGCTTTGACCAGAATATAGTAGCACTGCGGTGCCAGTTTTTGGACCCAGGTTGTACAGGCATCTTCTCTTAGAACATTAGCAAACCCTGAGCTGTCATGTTAAAAAAGTCCAGCTATCCTTCAGAAGAGACCAATGGAGAGGCCCTCAGACCAAATGGAGAGGGAAAGGCACACTGCTGATCCTACTTTTCCTGAGACAACAGATAATGTGAGTGAAATAGTTTTGGATCTTCTAGACTAATCATTAGTTAAATGCCACCAAGGGATCTTAGTTGATGTCATACAGAACAGAATAATTGCCCAACTAGAGGTCTTACCCAAATTCCTGTCCCACAAAATCAGAGATGTAATAAAATTATAGTTGTTTTAAGCCACTAAAATTGTTTCATCATCTTTAACATTACTTTTTTTGAGAATTCATATGAAAGATTATGGGAATAATGAATACAAAAATGCCTTCCACCACCAATCATCTCATTTTGAACTTCCGTTAATTCGAGGAAGAAAGCCTAAACTTGAGTTGTGTGTGAAATTCTTCAGAATACATGCTGAAGAATCAAGAGAGTGTGAAGCAACCTGTTAATTAAAAAAAGCAAATATTCTATGATCCATATTCTCTGACCACAGTCTAAATTAAAAATTAACAAGGAAAATAAAACAGAAAACTATTTAGAAATTAAAAATCACCTATACCTCCTGCAATAAATCTGCACTGGAGTTTTTTGTTTTTTTTTTCTTTTTATCCTCAAATTGTCCTCTCTCTGACCTGTAGGAATCTCCTCACGTTGGTTGCTATGTCCTTTTGTCAGGGCCACTATAAGCTTTGACAGCTTCTTGTGTACCTGACCAAATGTACTGGTTAGCTATGGAGGCCACTAAGGCACTGTTTTAAAGTTAAGGTAAAGTAAAACATAAGATAGTTCCATCTCTCTACCCCATCTTAGTGAAAGGCCCTTCCAACACGAAAAAGTTAGAATGGCCATTGCCCAAACACCCCTTAAGAAAGGGATAGAAAGATCAAAGGTGATGGTGGAGTTATATTGAGGAGACAGGATTTAACAAATGAATATGACTGCTGAATCATTAAATTGATATTTCTTTTAGTCTCCAGTATCTTAGAGCAGCTAGAAGTAAAAACCTAAAACTTTGGAGTTGTAACCAATGTCAAACTCTGAAATATGTTCTACAACTAATTGTGGTGCTGTGCTTTGGAATTTATTGTTTTGTACACAAGTTATTTTTCACAAAAAAGAAAGAAAAAAAGTCGACTGTGATGATAAAAAATATTTAAGCCTTCCAGCCTCTGATATTCAAGAGCAACTAGAAGGGAAAATCTGAAAGGATGGTATGGTAGTTTACGACAAACTCTGGGATCTGTCCTGTAACTACTTGTTGAACAGTGCTTTGAAAACTATTGCATTTTTATTTCTTTGCTTTGTATATGTTATACTATACAATAAAAAAGTTAAATTAAAGTTAAAGTAAAGAAATGGGGAATTTATCTTGTATTTCCTATATGTACCATATACATATAAATTTTTTCTTTTTGGGAAGTGTAGGGTCCGGGAATCAAACCCAGGTCTCCTGCATTGTGGGCAAGAATTCTACTACTGACCTACCCTTGCACCACCTACATACTGCATTTTAAAACAACCAAAAGTTGAAGGAAAGTTCTTCATTATTATAGGATTCCAACCAAAATAAATGTCAAAGGGATGATAGAATTTGAAAATTACCCTTATTTTTGAAATAATTTTTTTTTACATTCAGACATGGTGTATAATCAATGGCTCACAACGTCATCACATAGTGTGTGTTCATCACCATGATCATTTTTTAGAACATTTACATCACTCCAGAAAAAGAAATAAAAAGAGAAAAGAAAAAACTCATATATACCATACCCCTCAACCCTCCCCCTCATTGACCACTAGTATTTCCATCTACCCAATTTGAAATAATGAATTGTGATGCTGATATCAATGGATACCAAGGTCATTAGGTGAAAGATAATGGATGGAGCCAAATGACAAACAAATAATCTATAGTAACATCTCTAAAGGGGATCAACCAGACTATACATCTCTCTCTTTTTTTTTTTAATTTGCATATGGGCAGGAGGCACCAGGGATCGAACTCCAGACCTCCAGCACGGCAGGTCAGAGCTCTGCCTGCTGAGCCACGGCAGCTGCCCCAGACTATACATCTCTTGATGTGAAGCCGTAGAATGCACACAGCACCACCTGTGAAATTATTGACCAAAAAAATTAAGCCAGAATTATTATGAGGTCTCTAAATCTAATTACCAGTTCACAAGAACCTTGGGGAGTAAATGAACAAATTAATGACAACAAAGCAAACAACCAAATCTAGACTATGGTAAATTTTATATACTAATAACGTTTTTTAGCCAATACATGTCATGGAAAAATGAATCTTATATGAAAAGAGATTTATGAGGCATAGCAATCAAATACAGTGTAAGAAATGTACTCAGATCCTCATCTGAGCAAGTAAAAAATTTGAGACTGGCAGAAATGTTAAAGCATTCCTATGTAGAATCCATATGCTTATTCTTTTATCTTGAAAAGAAATACATATTAGGTTTTTTTTTACTTATATTACCTTTAGATTCTTATAATAAGCAGAAATATATCAAGCTTCCTCTCTCAAATAACTTAGTCATCACTGCAGTCATAAAGTACTTGATATATTCACTGAAGGCTGAATATACTTAAACATGTAATATTAAATACTTCACTGTCATTATTTTATAAGAATAACGAATGTGATTTTACCACTTCATATTAAATTTTAATAAAAAAACAAACTGTGATTTGGTAGATCATTATATAGCATATATAATATCCACCAACATTACCTCACTATTTAGGGAAGACTCCTATTTGTCTTACCCCTAATTGTCTTACATAATTATATCTAATAAATCTTAAAAAAAAATTAAGCTGCATTTTTAGAATCAGTTATTAAATATCTAGCCTTTTCCAATGAAGATACTCACTAATGTGAAGCTTTTGTTTCTTTAAACAAAATGTCTTAATTTTGCGAGGTAGCTTAACAAACACATAGGCAACAAAGGCAATTTAAAAATGCCTCAAAGGACATAGTTTAATGTGTTTCATTTGGGATGTTGAAAAGTACACTGGTTTAGAATTTGAAAACAGTCATAGCCTGTGGCCCAGCACAAAAATCTCCTTAGACCTCAGTTTATTCATTTGTCAAAAAGTTTAAAAAAATAAGAGTTTGAACTGAAACATTTCAGAGTACTTTCTAACCAAAATGTCAAATTCTATGATTCTCTTACCAATTCTGATACGAGCAGTAGAGTATTCATTTACAGCATAATGCACAGGCTATATCTCACCACTCAATTTTCTGAAGAAGAAAGCTCTCAAGCTCTTCACAAGGCATATACCAAACCAATGCATACCTGTCTAAGTTAGTGCTGCCAGAAGAGTAATCCTTGGATGCAGATCTGCTACCATAAAAGGATGATGACTGCAAAGGTAAAAGCCCTATAAAAAGCACAGGAAAAAAGTTAATTCCTAAATTAACCATTCAGTATCATTCAATAATAAAATTACACCACTGGACCTGTTTTGTATGTCTTTTTTTGTTCTTTTCTTGTCATGTAAACAAAACAGATCAAATATTGTGGGAAAGGTTATAATAGCAAAGCAATACTCCTGTCCATAGCTCCACAAGTTGTTTCTAATTTCTAAACAGTTTTTCACTTAGTATTCCCAATTTCCTCTATACCTCTAAGTAATATACTTCTACTAATATTTTTTAATTTATAATTTTAAACAGTAACAGTTAGACTCTATTATGAAAACTTAGAAATTCTCACCCTACTTTTGTTCTCACTAGTTATTAGTAGTGTTATTTTAGTTCTTCTATTGATTAACTTTGTAACTTTAACGTAGCTGAAACTACTACATTTTCTTCCATGAATCCTTTCACTTTACCACTTGTTTCTTTTTCTCTCCTCCTCATTTTCACATCAGCTTTTTAAAGACATATCTTAACTTCAACACTGTTAAGGCTTATTACATTTTCAAGCCTCCTGTGTCTTATCTATAGGTAAATTTTAAAAGTTAAAAACCAATAAGTAGAGTTTATATTATGTAAACTATTATTTCAGAGGTAAGAATTATATTAGATACTTCCTTCTGTAAGAGTCCAATGTCATAATTCCAAAGTACTCAAAGGAGAATGTTCCTAGAATCCTCATCAACTAAATTCTCTTAAATTATTAACTTCTCAAAATCATGCCATATTTTAGCTTATTTCAATTTATTTTCAAGTTGACATATAGTCAAAACAGTACTAGGATTTTAGAGGATCATCTCACCATAAGCTGAGAAACACAAAAATTCAAGGACAGATCAACTTTCTGTTTTTATAAAAATGGGGTATAAGGTGAGCTTAATAGCTGTGTCAGGCAATGCTTTTCAAGATCTTCTCCTGGAGCTTCTAATAGCAATACTGATGAACTTTAACAATTTTAACTCCTATGATTGATTCTGTGGTCCAGGTACTTTGACAATGAAAGAGCTTAATTCTAGGCAGTCAAATAGGGTAAGAAGAAGTTAAAGCCTGGATTCTTTACAAATAGAATAAAAGTTCCTTTATATTTGTAATACTTGAAAATATTTTAGTTGAGTATAGGGTACAAATTGGTGCCTAATAACTTGTACTGAATTATACTGCACTCCTGAATCACAGAGAGATATGTCCTGATTTGGGCTTTTATTTGTAGTCTAAAAAAATACATCTTTTAATAAATTGTATTTTACATAAAGACCAAACACTTACCTGATGTCCTATTCTCTTCTGACTGTTTCAAACTGAGCTGTTTCTCTCTACTGCTAGTTAAATATTTTCTTGAGGGATCTGTCATAGCCTTGTTGTTCCTAAAATCAATAATTTTACATCAATATAGAAGAGGTATATGTTTTATTTTAAATAGTTGTCTAAAAAATTTACATTTCAAGCACTAAATTCACTGATATAGCTTAGGCTATGAGCCTTCAGAGGCTGACCAAAAATCATGAAAACCTTTTATTACCAAGTCAAGAGATGGGTAATTACTCTAAAATAAGGAAGGATTTTCTTTATACAAAATTTAAATCAGAGACAGCAAGATAATAGATTTTCTTGCAAGACCAGATGAAATGAGTCTGTTACTAAGGCCAAAAGAATCAATTAAGAAGTAAATTATTCAACTGTGATCCTTTACAGATTGAAAAAATTAAAACAAAACAAAATGCTCACTTGTCTATAAGGATTTGAAATATTATTTATTAAATGGCTGCATCACTTTAATTCATAGTTTTTTAATTAAAATGTTTATGTTCATAAATACATAAGTTAAAATTTCTTAAGCCCCATTCCATTTTTTCTTTCTCTATGATACCCAAATACCTGAACCTCTCTAAGTAGAGAGTGTCTATTCAGATAAATGCTCATGATTTTGATCTGAAGTGCTAATTTTAGGGGTAGCATCATGAATTAAGCCTATAGCAGACAAAAACAGGTGCACTACCTAAAATTTCATCCAATATCATTTCTGTATCCTCTTCCATACCACTGATGTGCTTTCTATATCTAGCACCTAAGGTTCTTCTTCACTGCCGTCAAGTACTATAGGTACTTCACTTGTAATCTCTGAAAGTCACAAGTAAGGTTAGGTACTAAAGTACAGAAGTTCAGCTCTCTTGCCTTGAATTAGACCTCTAATGTGAAACTTACATAACAGTTTTCTCTCTGGGATCAGGATGAAGACTAAATGCTGCGTGACTTTTGTCTGAGATCATACTCATGTTAGGTTTCCTGGACTTTACTGACTTACTTGCTTTTTCCATTCTCTTTCTGGATTCCCCTGGGAGTACTTCCTTAATAAATCACTTGACACTAATCCCAATCTCTGGGGCTGCTTCTTGGGAACCTGATCCAAAACAGTTGGTAAGAGAAGTGGCCCTAAGAAGCAGACTCCAAGCATAGATTCTGCAACTAGATGACTTGTTCAGCAATGGCAATGGTAACTCCAATGCCTTCTGAGACCTTACAGCATTATAATTGCCAAGATTTTTATCTGGTGAACTGGGACAGAATAAGTTACAAGAAGATATGCCTCAGGCCACATTCCAGCATATGAGAGATGAGGTAGAGAGATTGGAGAACAGAGCTTATTTGGGAAACAAAAACATTCTAAAAATGGATTATGGTGATGGTTTCACAATGCAATAAATTTACTAAAAATCACTGAACAGTTCCATTATAAGACGTGAATTTAATGGTATGTAAATTATATCTCAACAAAGTTGCTGGAAAAAAGTCCCAAATTATTTCCCTCCCTGAATCTGAACCTCCCATCAAGTAGTGCAGTCCATTTCACCATCCCTTAATGGAGCTGGTCTTGTGATTTGCTTTTCCCAAAAGAATGTGACCACAGTAAAAGTGTGTAAGTTCTAATTCTAAGCTTACAGGCACCTTTTGGATTTCTATACACTCTCTTGGAATCCAACCACTGCCATATAAACAATGCCAGACTACCCTGCTAGCCCAGTCGTACTCATTACCCAAATGACAGCTAGCCAACAGCCGGTCATATGAGTGAGGTCATCCTGGACCAGCCAACTCCTAGCCAACCTAAGTGAGCACAGATGCTTTAGAAAATAAGAGAATCCAGCTAAAATCTTTATTGATCGAGTCAATAAAGACTCGTTCAGATGAGCAGAACCACCTAGGTAACTACAGACTCAAAAAACAGTTACTATTTAAAGCCACTAAATTCTGGTTTGTTATACAGCAATAGATAAGGAATACAAGTGATATGGAGTAATCAATAATCATAAGGATTATGGGACTGGTTGATTGTTCCTAAGAGTACTGATCCACCCAAGAGAGAAAATGATAGACTCACCCGGTCAATTACCAACTTAACAATAAAGTTAAGCTGAAAACTCACTGTAAACTCAAGCTGTAAAGTCACTGGCAAACTCCATAGAAGGAAGAGTTGCAGCACAGACCCTTAGCATTCTAGAGCAAGACCTTGCTGTCTATAGCAGAAAATTATAGATTATTTGTAAAAAAAAGGTCCTGGCATTCGCTAGGACCTGGAAGAGATTGAGCATCTGACTATGGGTCATCAAGGTACTTTGTAACCAGAGCCAGCCATCATGAGATCAGAAAGGCACAACAGCAATTCATCATAAAACAGAAGTGATTTATCTCAGATTGGGTTCAAATAAACTAGAAAAGATAACAAGAATAGGCCTCATGAGCATTCCCTATGCCCAGATGAAAGAGGAAGAAAAAACCTGTGCCTAATTCATGGATGGAGCATCTCAGTACACTGGTATAAGTTGAAAATATCCTGCTGATGCACTACAGCCCTATTAAGGGGATGACCTAAGAGACAATAAAGGGAAACCATCCACTGTGCCAATCTGAGAAGTAAACCAGATCATTCACTGTGGGTGAAGAGAGAAGTGAGTCATGGACTCCTGGGTAGCGACAAAATCATTTGGAAGGAGCACGCCCAGAAAAGCAGGGAAAAATGATCTGGAAAAGAAGAGTATGGATAAACTTATGGGAGAGTGTAGAAAGGGTGAGGCTCTGTCTCATATGTTAATGTTCACCAGAGAACACAACCAAGGAGATATGAAACTACTGGGCAGGATGACTTGTTCAAAAGACATCAGCCAAGCTCTGTCTTCTGTGACCTCAGTATTTCTATAAAGGTTCATGAATAAAACAGCTCTGGTGGCAGAGACAGAAGCTCTGCATGGACCCTAGACTATGGGCTCCCCTTAACAAGGCTGATTTAGCCACTGCTGCTGCCAACTTGTCAGTACCATCCCTAGAGGAAACCAACCAGTCATTTGGTGGCAAGGTGATAATATGAGATCTCTTCCAACCAGGAAAGGGAAGCAATTCTGAATGGGATTGAGACATATTCTAGGTATACATTTCACTTTTTCACCCATGCTGGCTTGGCCAGCACCACTACTTGAGAACTCCTAAGAGTGTCCAATTTACTAATGTGAAATCTTGTAAGACATCATCTTAGAACAAGGAACCTACTTTACCAAAAGGAGGTAAAAAAAAAAAAAAAAAAAAAAAGGGCACAGGATACACTGGTTCTACCATATGGCACTACCACGAAGCTGCTGGCCTGAAAAAATGTTGCAATAATCTTTGAAGGTAAAGCTTACAGATGATATCCTTAGTAATGGGGTACCCCTTCAAGATACAATGTACTTTTAACCAACAAGCCATTACATGTCCAGAGAATATATACATGTACCGAGTCTGGAAACGAAGTAGGAGTGCACCCACTCACAGTTACTCCCAATAACCCACTGGACAATTTGTGCTTCCAGTTCCCCACAATTTAGATTTTGTGGGCTGAGAGGTCCTTGCTCCCAGAGGGGCAACTTTTTCACAAGGGAGCACAATAAGAGTCCTATTAAACCGAAAGCTATGGCTAGTCATGTTGTGTCACTCATGTTGACACATCAGCAGGCAAAGAAAGGAGTTATATTGGCAGGGGTAACTGACTTTGATCATCTAAGGAGGTAGGTTGTTGATACACAATAGGAAAGGGAGGAATATGTTTGGAATAAAGAGAATTCAGTAGGGCATCTCTCAATGCTCCCATGCTCAGTTTTAACTATGAATGGGCAGTTACAGCAACAATGCCCTAATGAGTACATGGTAACCAATAACTCAACCCCTCAAAGATGAAGTCCTGAGTCATCCCATCAGGCAAACTAACTAAGCCAGCAAAAGCGTTAATGGAAGATGCAGGGAGTCTAGAGTGGATGTCAGAAGGAAACAATAATACTAATTATAGCCTCAAGACCACCTGTAGCAATGGGACTATAGCTCATCCCATGAACCCTTTTATAAGCTTTCCTTCAGAAATTGAGAAGCATCAATATGAAGAATCTGATATAAAATGGAGTGAATTTAATGAAAGACACGAACAAATCTGAAGGGCACAAGTCAGGGGAAAAAGGAAGAGTACCTGAAATACCATCTCTCACAGTGGACAATTTTGATGTTCCATCAGTTCCCCTCATATCCTCTTTCACATCCCCAAACTGTATGCTTTCAACAGCCAGCACCTCAGGTCTTCAGGGGACTGTCTTTGGGTTACTTAAAACCTTTTGCCCATTTGGGAAGAAGTAAACCTAGGGCATCTGTTAATTAGACAGAAATATGAAAACTCAGCTTCCTTGCCTCAGTTGGGACATGGTTATCACGCTGGATGAAAGGAAGCCAACACTCTTTGGAACATTTGCCTGTGATCACCTTTTGCTTGGCTTCCTCTATTCCTTCTCTTGCTTCCCAACTCTGTTACTGATCATCCCTGCAGGCACTTCCTTAATAAGTCATGTGCACAATAATATTCATCTAGAATATGTTGGAGGAAGTTCAAACTTCAAAAGTAACTTAGGACTCATGAGATAGAATTCTAAGTGAAACTGCACTTCTCAAAAGTGTGGTGATACTGGTACACAAAAGTCCACGTACGATCACCTTTTTTTTTTAGGTACATTACTGCTGCACAGATGTCAGAAAACTAAAACGCTACATTTCCTAGTTAGTGTTCTGGATATGATAAGGCAATTACATGCACTTTGGCAAGATTTAGAAAGCAGAAGTAAGGCAGAAACCATGTGTTCTACTATTGGTGGTGGCAAACATCATTTTGGAAATGTCTGCTTTTTCTGAAGAATATTTCCAACTTTGCCAGTGACAACAAGGTTCTAGAGATGGAAATCTGTATGATACTTCCAATTCAGCTGTTAGTTTTATGATAATAATAAGTAAGAGGCATGTCTGGTTGACTTAGGATGGGTCATGGCTTCTCATACCATTCCTGAAATCTTAACCTAGAACCTATCTTTTCAGGTTTCCTAGTAATTCTGTATGCCATTTAATATCTTTTATTAAATGCCTTTGTGTGTAAACTAACTAGAGTGAATTTTGTTCCCTAAAACTGGATTAAAATACATAAATTTTGTTACCAGAAGTGAAATACTCCGTAACAAACCTAAAATATGTAGCAGTGGCTTAAAAGAAGCATAGGGGAATATGGCAAAAATATTACAGATAGGAAAGTTTATGATCCTTGGATTTATCCCTCAGCAAAATATTTAATAAAAGTGTCACCTACTATGTCTTGGAAGGCAGACCTCATACTGACTAAAAATATTGTTCTAAAGGAAAAAGACTGAGACAACAAGAACACTAGTTTATGTTAGTGCTCCTTATGACTTTCAGCAAAGCTCTATAAGAGAAACTTGGGCTACAGTTAACCTTTTGTAATAAAGGATAAAAGGGAATGCAATAGTCTGTACCAATGGCCCAGTATCTAAATTAGTAAATTTGAGACCATATGAGATTTAAAAGGCCAATTTCTTCCGATTCTCAAACTGAAGCAATGATAAGAGGTAAGTTAAGAGTGGTAATTTTATCAAAAAACAACTTTAATGTTAGCATCGGGGAAAATGGGTGAGGGGTATATGGGACTTTCTACACTATCTCTGCAAATTTTCTGTGTATCTAAAATTACCCCAAAGGAAAAAGTTTATTAAAATAAAAGAAAAATTTTTGTCCCCAATTCTTTCTCGACTATAAAACTATGTTTGTTCTACCTTTAAAGAATCTTCTAGACCTTCTCCATCCCCGTACACCCAACCTGTCCAGCATGAAGCAGGCTACAAAAGCTACATGGTCCCAAAGAACATCATCTACAAAACCCAGTTATGGCCTTGAAAAAGGAAAACCTACTAGAGAGCAAAGCCAAGGATCTATGGAGTACAATTCCTTACAGAATAGAACCAAATTCCCATTTGGGCTAATTAAGAACTTACTCTACTGCCTTCACAATTTTTCATCACTTCTATGGACAGTGACTCCTCCGGTTTCTTATCCTTAACTTTTCTAAATGGAAATTTGTACGGTGTTCATCCAGTTCCTACTCACCAATGTGTAATGGATGTATATACAGGGATTGGGGTAGGTCCCAATCATGAGAAACATGGTCTAAGGCACACTTAGACCTTAAGGAGAGGACTGTACATCACACAGAAATCCTGGCCTCTGAGCTTAATACAATGACTAAACGAGACTTGTTAAGGCTGTCTCCATCAGGATGGGGGTAAGGGTATTCTACATATGGGAAAAAGGTTCCAGAGGGACATTTTGGTGGACAAGAAGGGTAAACTATGGCAGAATGTTAGGTGTCGCCAAGCAATCACTGCACCTTTCTGCCATATCACAATTCTGACTAGGCACAAATACAAAGTGTCTTCTCAACTTCTTTTTTTATGACCCCTTGACCTCAAATACCAGTGAATTAACCATCAACTGGTATCTGTTAAGGTACTGAGTATTAACTGGTAAATGCATAAAGAGTTTTCCCCCAAAAAGACCAATAAATTTCTCTTTTTCCCCCAAAAGACCAACAAATTTCTCAAATGATGATGATCATGAGCTGGTGACTGTCCTGTTTCAGGTCTATCCCCTTTTCATCCACTTGTAACAATACCTCTGAAAGATTGCTACTCCTTACTTAGAACTTGCCTAAGTGATTTTCACATGATTAAGGTAAAACAAATAAAAATAAGGGAGAAGGGAAGAAGGACGGAAAGAGTTCATACTAAAGTAACAGCCAACAAGAAGTAGAGTTCTTCAGGTCTATTATTTTCCTTTACGTAGTATAGATTTAAAAAAAACAAAAGCTTGAATAGAAGTGTAATGAAATGACCAAAACAAGAGGAATGGCTGAATCCCCTGTCCATCCAGCCTACAATCTAGTGTCACCAGAACATTTTAAATTCTGCTCTTTTATCTTTGGAATTCCTATAAATTGAATACCTTCCCTCCCCCCCACCAAATATTCCCTAGTGATTATAATTACCAATAATTACGAATTAAAGAAACACTAAACTAGTGCCACGAAAGCTCTTAAAGCAACTTACGATGATGAATCATTTTCCTTAGGGTAATCTTCATTCAACTCTGAGCCAGATGACAGCATTCTTTTCCTCTTTTCAGTCCTACAGAGAGAACAGAGGGGAAAAAAAAAGTCATAATTCATACCATTAAAAGTATAAACAAAATTCAAGGAATTATGATTACTGATACCTGATTCTCTATACCATATTTAAATTAATATACTGGTCAACTGTATACTGAGTACATCTCACTGACATAAACAAATAGGACAAATGCTTTGAATCATCTACCAAAAATGTACTCAGTACTTTTTTCTTTACTTCCTCTAACACATCTTAATTCACTGGACAACCTCCTTCTTTTCCTCCTCAAATTCTTGATCTTTCTAAAATGCTTAAAAGTATTTTACACACAGATTTAATGACAAAGTATGAAAAAAAGTCTATCACACCTATTTTCTAATAAACCTGGTCTAAGAGGTGTTGATGTAGACGTCAGAGAAGGAATTGTCCGGGCAACAGGTATTCCACTTCCTGCTGCAGTCTTAATAGATCCTCTAGCTGGAGTACCAAGAACTTTTCGAAACGGAATATCATCTTTAGTATCCAAACTTCCTCTTTTTGAAGAGGCCTGGAAGAATAAAGTTTAAGATACCTAAGTCATCAAATTAATTGGACTACTTTTATATCAGTGATTTGCACAACAGGACCTGGCTCTACTGATTAGCATAAAAATAGATCTTTGGGAAGAAAATATATCCAATTATGATTATGATAAATTAAAGTGACAGGGATGTGGGAAAAAGGTGTAACAATGACACTGATTGCAACAACTTAAATGCTAAATCACGGTACTGTTTATGACTCAAGAGGGCGTTCCAGTTTGGAGGAATGAAACAAACAACAGAGAGAAGGAGGATGAGATAGAGTCACTGTCAGTGGATGAATCCAGAGTCTAACCCAAAGATATATTTGGGTTATAATATTTTATTATATTACTTGGGAAATAATACTACTTGGGAAATAATATTTTATTGTATTACTAGCGCTGTGCAAAATAAATGTTATGTTTCTACATTCTTTAAGAGCTATGTGGTTTTTCCATGGAAGATATGGCCAGTTATTTTCTTTCTACAGGAGTACAGTCTTAGGACAGTAAAGAAAAGACTTCTGAGGTCATATGGATGAATGATATAAAAATTTGAATTTTTGAGTGGGTGATACATTTTGAAGGTTCAAAAATCAAAGGTCAAAAGCCATATTTGGTGTATGGGTGGTTCAGTGGTAGAATGCTTGCTTGTCTGCCATGTGGGAGACATGGATTTGATTTCCAGCCTATACACTCAAAAAAACCAAAAAAGGGCCATATACAGAAAAGTCTCATTACTATTCCCCTCCAGTCCTTTCACTTCTTATTCTTCTGTCCATTGTAAGAATTCCTTCATTGTTTCTTTATGCAATTAAAAATCAGTATTTTATTTTCCTTTTTATTATACAAATGGTAAACATCCTACACAGCATACCACTGTTTGGCATCTTTATCAAACTTTTATCACAATTCCAGAGTAAGAAATACTTTATATCACAACCTAAATAAATAAAACAAAACTTAAGTTTCAGACATCAGTATTTATCCATACTGTATACAACACCCTCTAATATTTTCTATTCTATTCCATTTCAAAAATGATAGTCACAACCAGTAAAATTAACTTTATAGTCCCACTAATGAGAAATATTATTTGTGAAAGTATAAATATTTGCTTATGCTTTATGTTATCCGCTTACACATTCAATTAATATTCTGACAGTATAAATTCCTATGTACATATGAATGAATCTCAAAATAATTACACTGACTGAAAAAAGTCAGGCAAAAAACTTACATACTATATGATTCCATTTACGTGAAACTCTAGAAAACGCAAACTAATCTATAGTGACAGGAGATCACTGGTTGCTTAGGGATGGGAGGGTACAGGGAGAGGTGAGAGCGATGGATAAAAAAAGGGGGATGAGGAAACTTCCAGGGGTGATGGATACATTTACTATCTTGGTTATGGTGATGGTTTTACGGAGCATACCTATATGAAACTTTATCAAATCGTACACTTTAAATATATACAGTTTAGTGCATGTCAATTACACTTCGTTAAAACTATTTTAAAAATCTAATCTATAGAAGGAACCTAATAAAAATGAAATTTTATTCATTCCTTAGTCCAGTTAATGGACTAAGTAATCATCTCTCTGTACAGCCAAAGAGAATTCATAAATTTACTTAGAGGACAGTGTCAAAGTTTGTTTTTGTTTTTACTTTGAAAACAGTTCTAACAACTTTGGCTGCCAGCTTTCCCTTTCTAAAACAAATTAAGAGACACAGGACAAACAAGTCTACAGTTGTATGAATGTTATTTGTGAAAGAAAAACTACTATAAATGAAAACAGAAGATCTTAGCAAAACACTCTGGTACCAGATAGTGCTGAGGTCAAGTTATTAATATAACAAACTCAAAGGCCAGCACAGAATTTTTTTTTTTTTAATTTGCATATGGGCAGGAGGCACCAGGGATCGAACTCCAGACCTCCAGCACGGCAGGTCGGAGCTCTGCCTGCTGAGCCACGGCAGCCGCCCCAGCACAGAATTTTTAACAGCAAACGTCTTATAGGACTGTTAGTATGGGGTAAGGCTAAGCTCTTTTACGTGCAACATCTCATAGCAAGCCCTAAAATATTATTGCTATCTCAATTTTACAGCTGGATACTGAGGCTAGAATAGTTAGGTAACTTCCCCAGCAACTTACATCAAGTAAGTGGGAGTACCAGGTCTCAAATCTCACATATAACACCAAACCTATGCTTTATGATTTTAGAAATTTTTTCATAAAAATAGTTGAAGAGCTTGAGATGGCAAAAACGGTAAATTTCAGGGACCTGGAAAATACCTTTGTGATAATGTCTCAAAATGAGGTATTGCAGTCTAAAGTCTTCTGCAACTGCCTAATAAAATACATATCACAAACAGCCTGTCTGTGACTATCACTTGAAAAAAAATAACAAAGATTAAAATGAACTTACCTGATTTTCTGAGTAAGAAAGCTGCCTATTGGTTTCCTTCTGTGAGGCTCTGCTGCCCAGAATAGCTCCAAAACTACCAGACCCCTGAGAAGGCTTCATAGCTGGTGACAAAAAATATCCCCAAATCACTTATTTTAATAAAGAGATTTATCAGTATCATTTTTAATATTGAAGAAATGGAAGAAACAGCAGGAGAATGATAAAGCAAATCAAAACACTTAATCAACCAATTCTTTCTGATAAAAGTAAATCATATAAATAATTAAAATTTAGATATACAGTCTCAATAAAAAAATTATATAACATGCAAAAATGTGGGAACAAAGAAGGATAAACTTTAAAAAGCATAAAAGAAAATGCTAGAAGTTCTTTTCTATAAACATTCAGTAATTAACACTATGGAGAAGCCAGTCAACTGTGTATGTATGGTACGAACACTGGCACTGGATGCCAAGGAGAGAAATATGTCAGAAGTAGTGATAAATACCTTCAGTAAGGAATACTCTGAGGCATTCTCTACAACAGAAATTTATCAAGTGGAATAAATGACTTCTCTTTCCAACTTTTAATAAGAATTTTATTATTTTTTTTTACATTCAAATCTTTCATCAATGTGAAATGTATTCAGATAAAAGGAATGAGATAAGGATCCAGCTTTAGCATCTTTTAAAATGGTTAGCTACTTGTCCTAATACTGCTTATCATGTAGTCTTGTTCTATTCCCTGCAAAATGTATGCTATCAACGTTGTACAATTGAGGACACTAAACCTGGAAGATTAAAGTGACTTGACCAAAATCACAGAACGAGTTAGTTAAGTCCTCAGCTGGCTAATCTAATAACAATAATGACTTACTCAGTTTTTTTTTATTAATTTTTAATTAAAAAAAATATATAACATGCAAACATTCTTAAGATCATTCCGTTCTATACATATAATCAGTAATTCACAATTTCATCACATAGTTGCATATTCATCATGATCACTTCTTAGAACATTTGCATCAATTCAAAAAAGAAATAAAACGACAACAGAAAAAAATTCATACATACCACACGCCTTACCCCTCCCTTTCATCGATCACTAGCATTTCAATCTAAATTTATTTTAACATTTGTTCCCCCTATTATTTATTTTTATTCCATATGTTTTACTTATCTGTTGATAACGTAGATAAAAGGAGCATCACACACAAGGTTTTCACAATCACAGTCACACTGTGCAAGCTATATCGTTATACAATCATCTTCAAGATACATGGCTACTGGAACACAGCTCTACATTTTCAGGCAGTTCCCTCCAGCCTCTCTATTACATCTTGACTAACAAGGTGATATCTATTTAATGCCTAAGAATAACCTCCAGGATAACCTCTCAACATTCTGGAATCTCTCAGCCATTGATACTTTATTTTGTCTTATTTTGCTCTTCCTCCTTTTGATCAAGAAGATTTTCTCAATCCCTGATGCTCAGTCTCAGCTCATTCTAGGATTTCTGTTCCATGCTGCCAGGAAGGTCCTCACCCCTGGGAGTCATGACCCACAGACAAGGGGAGGGCAGTGAGTTTGCTTGTGTTGGCTGGAGAGAGAGGCCACATGTGAGCAACAAAAGAGGTTCTCTTGGGGGTGGCTCTTAGGCCTAATTTTAAGTAGGTTTTGACCTATCCTTTGCGGGGTTAAGTTTCATATGAACAAACCCCAAGACTGGGGGCTCAGCCTATTGTTTTGGCTGTCGGCACTGTTTGTGGGAATATCAAGAATTCAACTTCAGGAAGTTGAATTTTCCTTTCTCACCATTCCCCAAGGGGAACTGAAGTCTCCAACTATATGGTAGATGTGTCCATTTCTCTTTTCAGTATTTTCAGTGTTTGCCTCATATATTTTGGAGTACTCTGGCTCGGTGCATAACTATTATGATTGTTATGTCTTCTTGTTGAATTGTTCCTTTTATTAATACATAGTGTCCTTCTTCGTCTCTTTTAACTGTTTTACATTTGAAATCTAATTTGTTGGATATTAATATTGCTACTCCTGCTCTTTTCTTATTGTTATTTGCATGAAATATCATTTCCCAACCTTTCACTTTCAACCTATGTTTATCGTTGGGTCTAAGATGTGTTTCCTGTAGACAGGATATAGATAGGTCCTGTTTTTTAATCCATTCTGTCAGTTTATGTCTTTTGATTGGGGAGTTTAATCCATTAACATTTAGTGTTATTGCTGTATGGGCAGTACGTTCTTCTACCACTTTACCCTGGGGTACACTGTGTGTCCGGTCATTGATGTGGTCCCAGCACTTGTTTTGTACTGTTTCTGGCTATTTAGCAGCTGTTCTGGAGGACTAACTAAATCCCATATCTCGCTTAGCTGCCATCTTGGCACTCTCTTCTTACTAAATTCTTATCATGTACCTGTTACACTTTATATATATGAGCCCTAATTCTTAAAAGCCCTGAAATTAAGGTAACTTAACCTTCATGTTACAGATGAAACTGAACCTCATAGTTGACAATTAAGTATTGCCCAAAACCACAAAGGAAATAACAAGCAGAGCTAGAATTTGAACCCAAATCTGCTTAGGTCCAAAGCCAATGTTCTTCCATCATGTCATGTTTTCCATATTCAAACTTAGGTCCCCAGGCTGTCTAATGTGCTTTCCACTCCAATGTATTTAGAGACACACTCTTATAACACACATCAATTCTTAATACACTGATTCCATTAATATGATGGGTATGATGGAATACAAGAAACACAAATAGAGACAACAGAGATATTAATTAAATAACATGCATGGTAACACTGCCATCCTTCATTTTCTAATGTTTATAATGCGTTTTATTTGTAAAGAAAAGACTTAAAAAGAAAACAAAGACAAGAAAACAAATCTTTAAATTAAAAGAAAATTCAAGTAAAAACTTTTCCCAAATCTAAATTCTGCTCCTTTTCTAGTCATATTCTTTTGTAATGGTTAATGTCACGCAATGGGATGATTAGTGCTCACCTGCATGAAGTCTGTTTTGATGGACTGCATCTAGAAACAACCTCATTTCCTCTGCATCCTTACTTGGTACTTTGTCAATAGACAAGAAGCTGTTATCTTGCAGAGTTAACATTAGGCGGCTTTGTTTTGCTCCACTGGGCCGAAGCACAACATTTTTAATATTATGACTTAGCTGATTAAGACAAAAGAGAAATTATCATCAAAAAACTATAATCAAAAAGCATAAAAAATTGCATAAAGATTTCTAAGTCATTCTTCTCAGACTTCCCCATAGTGATTTAATTTTCTTTTTCAGCAAAAAAAAAGCATTTCCATTTCTTGATACATTTAAGTAAAAAAATTAATTTTTAGGAGGTGTAAACATGTACTATTAAAGTTCATTTTACAGAACAATCCTATCACTCTTAATCCTATAATAGGAAATTTCATTTTTGCAGAAACAGAATAGATGAAACTGAATGAGTCATTTTCAGATCATGGATGGTTATACTGTTACTAATTTAGAAAGCCAAACTGGATGAGAGGCTTTCTTTTTCTTACTTTTTAAAACAAAAGCTTGTGTGATATTTGCCCAACTTTTAGGCAGCTACAAGGTAAAAGAATATATTAATCCAAACTACAATCCTGAAAAGAATTCAAAGCTCTTAAAAATATATCAAAATAAACATTTATGACTATAAGAACTCATCTTTTCTTCTTTTTCAGCTACAAAGTAGACTTAACTTTCATTTAATGACAAAGATCACAGCACCTTGGAACTCTACTTCTTCCCTGTCCAAAAGTGGTTCAAAAACCTATCTTGGGCAGGCGATGATAGCGCAGTGGCAGAATTCTCGACTGCCATGCCAGAGACCTGAGTTCGATTTCCGGTACCTGCCCATGCAAGCAAAAAAGGGAAAAAAACCTATCTTACACTTTCGCAGACTCTGGAAACATGATCTGAAGTGATAACTTTTATTTTGTCCTGGCTGTTGTCTATCCAAGACTACATAAAAAAATCTTCATGCCTTCCTTTTCTTTAATTTCGAAATTTTTTAAATTTACAGACACTCGGTATCCATCAAGGAATAACTCTCCCTTACCCTTTTTCTCTATGACCTGGTAACCTATAATCTGTATGCTCTCTTACACCTTACTTGTTTCTAGATATTTCTCTATGTGGAATTATATAATACCTGTCCTTATGTGTCTTACTTATTTCACTAGACAAAACGTGTACAAAATTCATCCATGTTGAGGCAAGGAACAGAACTTCATTTCTCATTTTTTTTTTCTTTTGGGTGCATGGTCTGGGAATCGAAGCTGGGTCTCCCGCATGGAAGGCAGGCATTCTAACCAATAAACTACCCGTGTCCTCTCCCTTTTTTTTCTTTTTAAATTTCATTAATTTTTTTTGAGGGTTTATTTTTTTTTACTAATTAAAAAAATTACAAGAAAGAGACACAAACATTCTTAAGATATGCTCATTCCGTTCTACATATGTAATCAGTAATCACAATATCACATAGTTGCAAGTTCATCATCAAAATCATTTCTTAGAACATCTGTATCAATTAAGAAAAATAGATAACAGAAAAATAAAATGAAAACAGAGAAAAAAAATTATACATACCATACCCCTTACCCCTCCATTTCATTGATCACTAGCATTTCAAACTAAATTTATTTTAACATTTGTTCCCCCTATTATTTCTTTCTTTCCATATGTTCTACTCATCTGTTGACAAGGTAGGTAAAAGGAGCATCAGACACAAGGTTTTCACAATCACACAGTCACATTGTGAAAGCTATATTATTATACAATCATCTAGAAATATGGCTACTGGAACACAGCTCTACATTTTCAGGCAGTTCCCTCCAGCCTCTCCATTACATCTTGGATAACAAGGTGATAGCTACTTAATGCGTAAGAATAACCTCCAGGATAACCTCTCGACTCTGTTTGGAATCTCTCAGACATTGACACTTTGTCTCATTTCACTCTTCCCCTTTTCTGTCGAGAAGGTTTTCTCAATCCCTTGATGCTGGGAATCAGCTCATTCTAAAGCTTTTCTCAATCCCTTGATGCTAGGTCTCAGCTCATTCTAGGATCTCTGTCCCATGTTGCCAGGAAGCTCCACAACCCTGAGAGTCATGTCCCACGTAGACAGGGGGGAGGGTGATCAGTTTGCTTGTTGTGTTGGCTGGAGAGAGAGGCCACATCTCAGCAACAAAAGAGGTTCTTTTGGGGGTGACTCTTAGGCCTAATTTTAAGTAGGCTTGACCTATCCATTGTGGGGTTAAGTTTCATATGAACAAACCCTAAGACTGGGGGCTCAGCCTATAGTTTTGGTTGTCCACACTGCTTGCGAGAGTATCAAGAATTCAACTTGGGGAGGTTGAATTTTCCCCCATTCTAACCATTCCCCCAAGGGGACTTTGCATACTTTTCAATCACTGACCAAATGACTCTGGGATTTGTCGCGGCATTACCCTGTACAAACCAACATAATCTCCTGACCTACCCAAGGTTCCATGTACTTATGTTGTTCAACCAACTATCTACATAAGTTCTATTAGGAGATGCACTAGTCAAAATATAAATTTTGTACCAAATAAACATTTTTTGTTTTAGTCTCACACATAAGTTGAAATTTTAAAATATTAATTACCATCTATTTTCAGCACCCTGCAGTAATGACATTCCTTTGTTCTTCCTCATGCAAAAACATTTTTTAAATTTGAACATTTAGTCACTCATTATACACTCTAGGCATTCCTAGATTATACCATCTCAATATTTATCGTCTATCTTTCTTTCTGATTTCATTTATGCCTCCAGCCCTCCTCCCTCTATCATTCTCACATTCAGCATTTTAACATAACTGTATTACAGTTAGGTAGTATCGTGCTATCCATTTCTGAGTTTTTATATTCAGGCTTATTGCACAATTCGTATCTCCTCAGTACCAATTACCCAATATCTTACCCTATTTCTAGCTCCTGATGGTCTCGAAATATTCCAAGTTTATTCACTAATGTCAGTTCATATCAGTATTTGTCCTTTTGTTTCTGGCTAATCTCACTCAGCATAATGTCCTGAAGGTCCATCCATGTTGTTATATACTTCATAACTTTATTCTGTCTTACAGCTGCATAATATTCCATCCTATGTATATGTCACAGTTTGTTTAGCCACCTGTCCGTTGATGGACATTTTGGCTGTTTCCATCTCCTTGCAAATGTAAATAATGCTGCTATAAACATTGGTGTGCAAATGTCTGTTTGTGTCCTTGCCCTCATGTCCTTTGAGTAGACAGTATATAAACGGGTGCTGTTTTTTAATCCATTCTGTCAGTCTATGCCTTTTGATTGGGGAGTTTAATCCATTAACATTTAGCGTTATTACTGCACGGGTAGTATACTTTCTTCAACCATTTTGCCTTTTGCATTTTATATGTCATATCTAATTTTCCTTCTTTTTGCCTTTACTCATAGTTTTCCTTTCTATACTCTTCTCCACACCTCTCTCTTCTGTCTTTTCCTATCTGTCTCTAGTGCTCCCTTTAGTATTTCTTACAGAGCTGGTCTCTTGGTCATAAATTCTCTCGGTGATTTTTTGTCTGAAAATATTTTAATTTCTCCCTCGTTTTTGAAGGACAATTTTGCTGAATAAAGAATTCTTGGTTGGCAGTTTTTCTCTTTGAATAATTTAAATATATCATCCCACTCTCTTCTCGCCTCCATTGTTTCTGCTGAGAAATCTACACATAGTCTTATTGGGCTTTCCTTGTATGTGATGGATTGCTTTTCTCTTGCTGCTTTCAAGATTCTCTCTTTCTCTTTGACATATCTGACATTCTGATTACTAAGTGTCTTGGAGTACGTCTATTTGGATCTGTTTTCTTTGGGATATGCTGCACTTCTTGGATCTGTAATATTAAGTCCTTCATAAGAGTTGGGAAATGTTTAGTGATAATTTCCCCCATTAGTTTTTCTCCTTTTCCCTTCTTTTCTCCTTCTGGGACACCCACAACACATATATTTGTCCACTTCATATTGTCCTTCAATTCCCTGAGTCCCTGCTCATTATTTTTCCATTTGTTCCCCTATATTTTCCTTTTCTTGTCAGATTTCAGATGTTCCGTCCTCCAGTTCACTAATCCTATGTTCTGCCTCTCGAAATCTACCATTGTAGGTTTCCACTGTTTTTTTCATCTCTTCTACCGTGCCTTTCATTCTCATAAGTTCTGTGATTTGTTTTTTCAGACTTTCGATTTCTTCTTTTTCTCCATTCCTTGCCTTCTTTATATCCTCTCTCAATTCACTGATTTGGGTTTTGATGAGGTTTTCCATGTCTGTTCGTATATTCTGAATTAACTGCTTCAGCTCCTGTATCTCACTTGAATTGTTGGTTTGTTCCTTTGACTGGGCCATATCTTCAATTTCCCTAGTGTGATTTGTTATTTTTTGCTGCCGTCTAGGCATTTAATTACCTTAATTAATTTATTCTGGGGCGGGCCACGGTGGCTCAGCAGGTAAGAATGCTTGCCTGCCATGCCCAAGGACCCGGGTTCGATTCCCTGTGCCGGCCCATGTTAAAAAAAACAACAACAACAAAAAACCCCACTAAATTAATTAGTTTATTCTGGAGATTGCTTTCACTTCTTTTACATAAGGTTTTCTTGCTGGACGAATTTGTTGTCTGTCTGTTCTTTGACATGCAATTCAGCTTTATCTGGACCTCTAGCTTAGGTTTTGTTTAACAGAGAAGAATTTTTCAGTTCTTGTTTTCTTGTTTCTTGTCCTGCTTGTATGGTGCCTTTTACTCCCACCCTTAGGAGGATCTACTTAGGTATTATAGACCCCAGCCGGATTTTTCCAGACCAAACTGGCCTCCCATCAGGAGGAAAGAGTCACCTATGTCAGTTTTCCCTGAGGGTGAGACCCAGCAGGTTGAAAGACTTTGCTGTGAGGTGTCTGGGCTCTGTTTCTCTTATCCTGCCCAGTATGTGGTGATTGTCTGCCTGCAGGACCCACCGGCATAAGATGATGTGGTACCTTTAACTTTGGTAGACACTCACTGCTGGGGGCATGGTGGAGACAGAGGAGAGGTTGTAGACTGGTTTCAATGGCTTCAAATTACCAAGCCCTGGTGTCTGAATTCCTTGAGGGAGGGATTTCCCCTGAGTTGGGCTTCACCCCTCCCCTGGGGAAGGCACAGGATCCAGATAAGTCCTCAAACAAGCCCGTTTCTGCCTATGCCTGGGGCAGTTGCAGCCTGAGAAGCCCTGCCACTATATCCAAAGGCAGTCAAGTCTTTGTAGAAACACAGCCACAAAAACCTGTTTCCTTTCTTTTTTTTTCTTTTCCCGTCAGCCCTGCCCTCTTGGCACTGGGGCAAAAATGAGCAACCTCGGCTTTGGCCAGGTTCACCTGAGCAGGGGGCCTATTTTTAGTAGTTAGAATTTGTTAATTAATTCCACAATTGGTGTTTGGTTGGGCTCAGCCCCTGCTGCTGGTAAAGTCTCTTTCCTTTCCCCTCTGAAAAGCAGCTTGTGCGGGAAGGGTGTTGGCCACCGTGGCTTGGGGAACTCACAGTTCTGAGGGGGCTCGCAGCCAGTCCAGCTGGTCCAGACTGGGGTATGCTGTGTGTCTGGTCACTGACGTGGCCCCAGGAGCTCTTCTGTATTGTTTCTGGTTATTTAGTAGTTGTTCCGAAGGACGAACTAAAACATGCACATTGCTAAGCCACCATCTTGGCCCGGAAGTCCCCTTCCCATTCAAACTTCATTTCTTTTTACAGCTGAATTATATTCCATTATATGTATGTACCACATTTTGTTCATTCAGTCATCTGTTGATGGACAGCAGAGTTGTTTCCACATACGGCTACTATAAAATATGCTGCTATGAACACTGGCGTACAAGTACCTGTTTTGAGTCCCTATTCTCATTTTGTTTAGGTATAGACCCAGGAGTGGAATTACTGGGTCATATGCTAATTCTATACTTAATTTTCTGAGGAAATGAAATACTACTTTCCAAAGAACCTGACCATTCCATATTCTCACGAACAATGCATGAACATTACAATCTCTCTGCTATCTCTCCAAAAAATTTTTCTTTGCTTTTTATTTGTTGTTGTTGTTTTTAATAACAGCCATTCTAGTGTATGTGAAGTTGTTCTAGTTTGCTAGCTGCTGGAATGCAACATACCAGAAACGGAATGGCTTTTAAAAAGGGGAATTTAATGAGTTGCTAGTTTACAGTTCTAAGGCCGAGAAAATGTCCCAATTAAAACAAGTCTATAGAAGTGACCAATCAAAGGCATCCAGGGAAAGATACCTTGGTTCAAGAAGGCCGATGAAGTTCAGGGTTTCTCTCTCAAGTGAGAAGGCACATGGCAAACACAGTCAGGGCTTCTCTCTTGGCTGGAAGGGCACATGG
>PVIY010013458.1:0-25944 GCA_004026745.1 Myrmecophaga tridactyla
ACTCCCCCACACACCCACCCAGCCCACCCCCACCCAGGGGATCCTGGACCGGCAGCTCCACGATTGGGTGGGCTGTGAACGAAGCCCAGGAGAGTCCAAACGTGCAGAGAGGCACAAGGGGCGCCCCTTCCTCGGGGGTGGGGGCGTTTGCAGCCGGGCTCCGGGGCGTTGGGCTGGAAAGCGGAGTGCAGGCTGGGCCCCTACTTGCACCCCTACCCCCACCCAACCCCCCCGGGCTAGGAAATTTTGTGCAATGAGCAAATCGCACAAGTCATCGCTAGAGATCCTGACCATCGGTCTAGGCAAGAGCAGGAGTTGGGGGACCGCCCGGCCCCGCCACCACCGCCACCACCAGTGCTTTCTCGGTCCTTTAGGCAGATTCTGGAAGCCTAGGTTGAGACTAGAGTGGGCCAGAGGGGCTGGAAATCTGAAGGGGAACTCTGAAGAACCCCGTGCCCCGTAAGAGTTTGTGGGTGTGTGGGAGGTAGAGAAGGGAGCTCTGGGAAGGGACGCTGCCTTCTGGTGAGCATGACTGCAGACCTCAGGCCATGGGACTGTCCGGCTGAAGGTTCCAGGAGGTCACTGGCATTGTGGCCACCGTGGGTTCTCTGCCATCTGTCTTCTCCACAGTCTTTGCCATAGCCGGAGATGGCCAGGGTCTGGTGGCTGGACCTGGAGGTGGGTTTTGCAGAGGTGGACAGGAGCAGGGGCGGGTGGCAAAGTCAGGTAAGGAGGTTCCAAGGGGACCCAGAATCTTCAGTTCTTGGCACGGATCTGCAAGGGAGGGCAGCTTGCATATGGGGCCCAAGGAAGCCCCGTGAAGTCACATGGGATACTCGAGGGGGTCCAGAGGCTGGCTCCAGTCCCCCGAGCTAGGGGGTGGCAAAACGTGAGGTCAGGCTCTTGGGAAAGCCTGAGATCCGAGAGTGATGCATGTCTGACCCGACATGATTGTCTATTTATTATGATGTCCTATTTATATTAACTTATTGGTGCTTTTCACGGCCAACTGAATTCCCCTCCCCTGCTAGCTATCCAGCTGTCATCATATCACAGCTCTTTACAAAGGAGCCAGGGGCCAGGACTTACTTAGCAGGGCTTGGTCTGGATGTTGAAGATGTTACAAGTGGAATGAAGCTCAGAGAAGGGCCAGCCCCAGCTGGGGGGCGGAAGTGGAGAACCTGCCTTCCTCCCCGCCAGCCCAACTGTGACTTGCTTTGGGGGTTTCGGGGTCCAGTCTGCAGGGACTGGGCCAGTTTGTGCTTTTCCCGGGGCCATCATGCTGCCCGCTCCCTGGGGGCTTATCCACATTGTGCTCTCTGGCACCCCCTGGAGTTGTGCTTCTGTAAGCACCATTCATGGTCACGGGGCTGCAGGGCAGTGAGCGAGGCAGTCCTGCTGGCGTTTCCTTGTCCCCAGGTCCCCAAGCTGCCTCTAAACTTGCAGTTGAGGGGCCCTGGATGTGTCCTGACTGCACGCACACAAGAGGGAACGCTGCTTCCTGGGGGGGCAAAGACCTGGTGGGACAGGACCTTGGGGCAGTCAGGGCAGCTGCCCCCTGCTTTGGAGAGGAGGAGCAGGAGGTCTGAGGCTCCAGGACTCAGACCAGGAAGCAGTGGTCCCCTCCTGCCTGTGCCCCCACCCGTGTCTGGGCTCAGAGGCAGGAACCTGATCCTTTCCTTTGTGCTGCAGGCCAGGCAAGTCAAGAAACGCCTCCCGTCTGGGAGCAGGGAGCAGGGGAGAGCGGAAGGAGCTGGGGCAGCTGCTAAGAGGAGTGTTCTGGCATCTTCTCAAACCCCGGGTGGGGCGGCGGTCCCAGCAGTTCAGCCGGCGCGATTATGATACTTTGCACTCACTTTGCACCTTTCTTTGTCGTTCTCGAAGCACTTTACCCAGGCCCACTTCATGGAGGGGTGCAGGCAGCAGGGGCGAGCCTGAGGCCCGGGCTCCAGGGGACTGGGTGTTGTCTGTCCAAGTGGCAAGTCTAAGTTGCAAAGACTCTGCATTGGGCTCCAAGCCTGGGTGGCAGAGGAGATGGTGGCAGTTCCCTATTTTCAAATGGCTGTTTTAACGTAGGCCCCGGGTACCCACGTCCAGGACCCCAGCCCGCCCTTCCCTTGTGTCTGCACCGTGGACACAGGTGGCTCGTGCAGCTCGAGGCTGGCTGAGCCTTTCCAAGGGGAGCTACGAGAAAGAAAAAATTGTCCGAGAGCCAGAATTGGAGATCCGGTAGCCCGGACCCCCTGTGGACACGGATCCCCTGTGCTGGGCCCACTCGGGCAGCTCCTGAGGGCTCTGGAGCCCAGAGAACCTTCTCCTCCCTGCCCCGTGTGAACCCTGGCTCCACGGTGCCCCCTCGGCCCCCAGTCCTCTCCTCCCAGCCTCTCCGCCCCCTCCACGGTGTTTTTTCCCCAGAACCGATCTGAACAACCAGCACTGCCTTTTCATAGCGTCGTTGAATTATTGAGCCTTTTGTGCGCAAGAGATTTGCGGGGCAGGAAGCTGTTTTTTTGTCAGTTTTCATCTGCTGGGATTGGCCCATTCCTGGCATCCCAAGTCGGATGATGTTAAAAGACAAGGATGGGGTGGGACCATTAACTGTGTGTTTATTAAGGCAGGAGGATTGGGGATCTTATTTATTTTTAGGTATTCTAAACAAAAGAAAAAGTACTGCTGGTTTACTTGTCTCTCCTCCTCCTTATCCCCTGCTGGGGAGACTTCCACCCTGCCAGAGCAGTCCAGCTCGGTGTGACTGACCCATCAGAGTAGACACGGCACGTGGGGTGAAGTCCTAGAATCAAGTGAAATAGTGACGTCCCTTCAGACGGTCCAGATATTCTTACCCTCTAGAAGCATCTCCAGTTCCCCACCCCAAATCCCTGCAGCCAGGGTGCCGCTTTCCCGCGCGTCCGCTGCCAGCTCAGTGGGACCTCACCATGTGGCCTTGTCTTTCGCTGTTTCCACCCTCCCTTTCCACTGGAAAGGACTCAGCCTTGGGTGACATAAATTCCTGTTTAATGAATGTACCCTGTGGGAATGTTTCATACTGACAGATTATTTTTTATTTATTCGATGTCATATTTAAAATATTTATTTTTTTATACTGAAGGATACTTTTTTTTTAAAGAAAAAAAAAGAGAAATTAATAAAGAATCTACTCTTGGCAAAGCTCTCCAGTTGATGTTGATGTGGGGAGAGGGGGGTTGGAAGGCTGGGACTGCGTCTGTCCAAATAAGACAAATCTGTGGGGCCCTCCGGCAGGCAAGACGTCTGCATGGGGCAGGGGCAGGGGCAGGGATGGTCGGAGCTTTGGCCCAAGCAGAGCAAGTTGGTTGGTGTCCAGATCACGGGGTGTTGCCGAGGAAAGGGCCTCGGGGTGATCAGAAGTGGGGGTGATTATTTGATGTCTTAAATGTTTACAGCTCGCTCACTCCCAGCCCTCACTTAACCTCTTGCTGTAACAGTAGTCATCAACCCCATTAAACAGAGGGGAAAACTGAGGCTCAGAAAGATGGAGCAACTAACCCAGGGTCACAGTAGCAGAGTGTTTAGGGGTTAGAACTAAACTCCTTTAGCTCCAAATTGTGCACTCTTTCCCCTACACCTAACTTCAGGGACCTAGGATATACCAGCTGTCATGGCATAGAGCATCCAAAGAGGAATAAAGAGAATGGAGGGGAATGGCTTCATGGCTCGGGAAGGTGAAGGCCCCAAGGGAATCACAGAGGACGCTGGGACCAGGACCAGAGCTGACCCCAACCCTGCTGGGTTCTCTGGGTCTGAGCTGCCCTCCCAGAGGGGGGCCACTGCCATCCCCTCCTGCCTTGCAGATTGTGGACTCCCCTTGGCAGCCTCCTTCTCGGCCTCTTGGGAACCCCTTTCCCCCTTGAGAGAGAGAGTAGAACTGGATACCACTGACCCAGGAGCTCTGCAAGGGCCCTATATGTCTGCCCGGACTTTGATCTGGGGTTTGAGCCTGGGGCTCTGGAAATGCAGAATCTTGGATCCCCTCAAACCTGCTGTATCATAATCTACATCTTAACAAGAGCCCAGGGCAATGCATGGGTGCAGTAAAGTCTGAGAAACACTCACCCTGCAGCCCTTCCCTCCGTCTCACCCAGGAGTCTACACCATACAAAATGCAAATTGCCAAGGGCCACGCAGGCAGCTGCTTGGGCGGGAGGCAAGGGGGGGGGATGGAGTGGGGGGGGTGGCCAGGAGAGCCCAGCAGGGAGCCCGACCCACCAGCTGCCTCTGCCTCGTCTCCTGAAGCTCAGCTCCACCATCCTCCTTTCCAGCCCGCCCAGGGGTGGATACACCCCCCCATCCCCCTTTGCTCACCCAGACAAAGTTGACGCTTTTCGAAAGGAACTTTTTACTAGGAAACTCGAGGCAAACAAAGCAAACGCCAAAGTGCAGAAAGAGCAGGGCGACAGGGATGCGGGACCCTAAGTCCCCTCCTGGGCTCTTTCCCTCGCTTCTGCCTGGGGAATTCTCCGGTCCCCGAGGAGGAGGCAGGAAGCTTCGTGGACTCTGCCCTCCCCTGGGCCAGGTAGAGCAAAGCCCTCATAACTGGTTATTGGGTCACTCTCCAAATAAGAGGCAAAAACAAATTTGTTTGGAAGGAGGAAGGGAGGCAGCTGGCTGTGCCGGGAAGGCCTGCTCCCCCGTCGTGGCCCTCATGCTGCCACGTCCAGTCCTGTGACCATGAGTCAATGGCCCTCCTGGTGAGCTCTTATCTGTGACACTGCTCCAGTAGTAAATGATGACTGCTGCTCTATCTGCAGCCACAAGGTTGATGGAGGGAGCCTCTGAGCAGGGAGATAAAGACGCTTTGTGAATTGGGACGGGGCCCGCCCGCTCACGGGTGGAGAGTGTCGAAGCAGGACTCTCGGATGCCCTGCGCCCTCTTTGCAGGGGGAAAGGGTGTCACACTGCATCAGGGCACACGGAAGGGAGGATCCTGGCCCCTCTCGGGGACCAAGACTTCAGGCCGGGTCTGAGCAGGGAAGACAGTCTCCCCACCTGAATGCTCCTTGAGTCCCAAGTCCCAGGCCTGGGGTTTATGTGGAGCCAGCGGGGCAGCCCATCCGGGCTCCCAGAGGGAAAGTCAGCAGGACCAGAGGGACTTCCATTCCTGGAGGACGGTGGCCACCAGCTCTCCCACCCGACACACAAGCCTGCTGGTCTGTGATGGCTGTGCCCTTTACAGTTTATAAGGCGTTTTCTCATAGCTGTCATTAGATCCTGCCAACCTCTCCCTACGGGTGGGACTGGGTGGTGATACCCATTTTACAGATGAGTAAACTGAGGCCCAAGGAGACTGAGGGACATCACTCAGCTCACGAAGAGAGAGAGGCTCTTCGTGTTCACTCATTATTTGAGTCGCCTGGCTGCTAAAACAAACACCATGCAATGGGTGGGCTTAAGGGAAACTTATCGGCTCACGGTTTCAGAGGCTGGAAGGCCTGCTTCCTCTCAGGGTCAGTATCTTTTGGGGTTGCTCGGCTTTCCCATCCCGTGGCAATATCCACGGCCAGCGTCTTCTCCGTTCTCCTCTGGGTTCCTTGGACTTCTGGCTTCTGGCTGCTTCTCTCTCCGTCTGACATTCGCTCTGCTTATAAAGGACGCCGCTCAGCTGGATTAAGGCCCACTGATTCAGTGGGGCCACACCTTAACAGAAGTAACATCCTATTTGCAGTGAAGCGATCCTATTTGCAATGGGGCCGCACCCACCAGAATGCAGGACATGTCCAAACCGGGGTCCACAATTGAATCTAGCACAGCCGCCGTCATCTTTCTGTCATTCGTCCACTCACCTGGTCACGTCTGCTGAGTGCGTCCTGTGCAAGCCCGGAGCTCAAGGGTGAGCGGCAGAACAAAGCGAATCTTCTAGGTCATCGCTAACTTCAAAGGCTATACCAGAAGGGGAATTCATTTTTTACAGTAAACACCCACCTTTTCAGCAATAAATATCAATGTCCTAATGGAACCGTGGTTTACAATTCCTTATTTGTAACCCTCTTTGCTCTAAATAGCATGCGAAGCAGCTTACACCAGAGCGCATGCAGTAAAAGTACTGATAAAATAGATCAAGGAAACCAGGCTCAGAGAAGATATAAACAGAGTGAGAAAAGCAAGACCACAGAAGGAAAGAAAATAAACGTTTCAGATCACGAGGGGGCTCTATCATGATGGCCGAACTTCAAAGTTGGCCCTGAGATTCCTGGCAGCTAAAGGAAAAAGGGAAATATGATCTGTTATGCGATTATCATAATCGGAAAGGAGGAAAACTTCCCCCGCCTCAGGGAAAGCAGAGCCTGCCTGGGTACAGGGTTCTAAAGGGAGTTTCTCCCTTGAGACCCACGTTGGGGGGTGGGGGCAGTGAGTGACGTGGTGGGCCACCCCCCTGAAGCGGCACCCTCTCCCAAAGGCACGTGGATTCTTGCAGCCGTATTTGCAAAAGCTTCTGTCCGGTATCCAGTGCAACTCAATGAAGGGCTAGGATGACACAGGCACAAAATGAGGTTTGGGCCAGTTCCAAGGGCTGACTTTTGAATCCCAAGGGTGGAACAGCAGCTTAGAAACTTTTCCCTGCCCCCAGTGCTTTTTGTTTTAAACTTTTTTTTTTTGCTTTGTCAGGCTCTGGAATTCGAACCTGGGTCTCTGGCATGGCAGGTGAGAACTCTGCCACTGAGCCGCCATTGCCCCTGCTTTTATACTTTTAAAATTGTATAATGTAACATGTATACAAAGCAAAGAAAGATAAAACAATCATTTCAAAGCACTCTTCACCAAGTAGTTGCAGAACAGATCCCAGAGTGTGTCATTTTTTTGTTGTTGTTTGGCTCCTAGTGTTTTAAAAACCCTCTTATTCAAATTCATGCAGTCAGAAATTAGAATATAAGTTTTACAAGGGGCTGGATGGAGATGGGGAATGGGAAATGAATGCTTAATGGTACTGAATTTCTGTTTAGGGTGATGGAAAAGTTTTGGTAAAGGACGGCGGTGATGGTAGTCTAGCATTATGAATGTAATTAACAATCCTGAGTTGTACACTCAGAAGTGGCTAAAAAGGGGGGGGGATTTTTATGTTATATAGATGTTACCCATAATAATTTTTTCTTAAACATTGCCAAGTATATACAAAAACCATTGCACTGTACAACCCAAATGCAAACTTTGAACTCTTTTTTTCAATGGACAGGCACCAGGAACCGAACCCAGGTCTCCGGCATGGCAGGCGAGAACTCTGCCTGCTGAGCCACTGAGGCCCACCCATGAACTTTTTTTTTTTTACATGGGCAGGCACCAGGAATCGAACCCGGGTCCTCTGGCATGGCAGGCAAGCACTCTTGCCGCTGAGCCTCCATGACCCGCCCTTTTTTTTTTTTTTCCCACCCATGAACTTTTAAGTTATAATATTGGTTCATCAGCTGTTAACAAAGGCAGTACACGAATGCAAAATGTTAATAATGGAGAGTTCTCTGTATAGGGGAACTATAAGGGAGCTCTACTTTCAACCTGATTTTTCTATAAACTTTCATACCTTCTAAAAGGAAATCAACAACCTATTTTCTTGACAATACCATACCTATAAAATGATAAAATGTGTATCAGATGATTACCCCCTTCCCCCTTGGAAGATTCAAGAGGGCTGGAGCAATGCCTGGTGATCCATGAGGGATGTCGAGGCAGGGAGGAGGGGAAGGAAGATACTGGATGGATAGGCAGGGTGGGTGGCAGGGAGGGACCCGTGGGGCTTGAGTCCCCCTGCACCTGCCTTGCTCCAAACCCACCCTTCTGGGACTCTCGAAAGAAAGCTTTTCACGGGCCGGCGGCTTTGGCACCAAGGACACTTCCGGCACTTCCCTTCTGCCCTAGCAGAGGACCCAGCTTGAATTCATCTCTTTCATTTGGGGGAAGCACCGCCCTGCTTTGGCCTCACTTAAGGGCCCAACTATTTCAATTATGAGGACACAGTCCAACCCTGCCCACTCCAGCCGAGCTTCAATGGCTGGGGGCGAAGAGATGGTGTCTCGGGGTGGGGGTGGTGGGCAGATGGGCGGGGTCCAGAGGGACAACCGCAGACAGCCCAGGGGATGGAGGGCCGTGCGGGGGTTAACCGAGCAGACGGACCTTCTCTGCTGGCTGAGAACAAAACCCCGAGCCAAGAGGAAAATATGTGTGAGGCATTTTTGCAATTCCAAGCGGCTCGGTCCAGCTCCTGCCCAGACAGTCAATGAATCAAAGCTTGGGAAGGCTCTACCTGTCAGGAGACTCAGCTCATCGAGTCCCCACCCCTCCAGCCCCAGAGGGCCAGCTCACCCTCCTAGGTCCCCAGAAGGACCTTTCTCTGCAGATGAGAGCATGGCACGCAAGGGCCAGATGTGGGCCTCTGGTGGACACAGAGCTGTTGATATTCCCCTCAACTTGTTCTTCTCGCTTCGTCTCAGGGGTCATTGCCAGCGTCACCCCCTGGAAGGGAGTGGCTTGAATGGCTGCCCCCTCCCCCCTAAAAAAGAAAAGATCCTGATTCTAACCCCTGGACCCTGTGAATGGGGCCTTATTTGGAAAGAGTCTTTGCAGATCTGATCAAGTTAAGGATTTCAAGATGAAATCATCCTGGAATATCCGGGGGTGGGGGCTGGGAGGGGAGGTGAGAGCGTAAACCTAATGACAAATGTCCTTACAAAAAGGACAACATGGATGAACCTTGAGGACATTACGTTGAGTGAAATGAGTCGAACACAAAAGGATAAATATTGTACGATCTCACGAATATGAACTAATTATGTCATGGAAACTCATATGGACCTAGAATCTAGAATATAGGTTACCAGGAGATAGAAGGAGGCTAGAGAATGGGGAGCAGTTGCTTAAGATGTGCAGAATTTTTAATTGGGTTGAATTTAAATGAGTGGAAACGGAGAGAGGTGATGGTAGCACATTATTGTGAGTACAATTAATAATGCTGAATTGTGTGTGAGTGTGGTTGTTAGGGGAAGTTTAGAGTCATAGATGTCACCAGAAGGAAACCCAGAGGTTAAAAAACATGGGGCTGTTTAATTCAGTAAATCTTGGGGTTTGACTGCTTAACAGTACATATATAAAAAAATGTCTTCCATGAATTTGAATGAATGTACGAAACTATTATGAGGCATTAATAATAATGTGGTATATGGGAAAAAATGCACCTACTGCAAACTATGGGTTCTTTTTAACAGTAATATCTTAAAATTCTTTCATCGATAGTTACAGAGGTACCACACCAATGCTAGCGATCAACGATACAGGAAATAAGAGGTATGGGGTGTTTTCTGTGGTCCCCTTTTTTTTCCCTTTTCTTTTTCTTCCTGGAGTAATGAAAATGTTTAAAATGGATTGCAGTGACGAATGCACAAGTATGTGAGCTGCGATTGTATACTTTGGAAGGATTGCATGCTGTGTGAATATATCTCAATAAAATTGCATTAAAGTGGGGGCGGGCCACAGTGGCTCAGTGGCAGAGATCTCGCCTGCCATGCTGGAGACCCGGGTTCGATTGCCGGAGCCTGCCCATGCCCCACCCCCCCCACCCCCCAAAATTACATTAAAGGGGGAAAAAAAAAACGATACCTAGAAAAGAGACGGAGAATGGAGTGATGCAGCCACAAACCTAGGAACAGTTTGAGGCCAGCAGAAGCTGGAAGAGGCAAGAACAGATTCTCCCCTGGATCTGTTTGGAGGGAGCCTGGCCAACAAACACCTTGATGTTTGACTTCTGGTCTCCAGCACTGTGAGAGAATAAATTTCTGTTGTTTGAAGCCACCCAGTTGGTAGTAATTTGCTATGGCGGCCCCAGGAAACTAATAGCCCTTCCCTCCATTCTACTCCAAGACCTTCTCCAGCCTTAGTGAACATGTCCAAATCAGCCTCCACGGAGCCCAGAGGCATTCCCTCCTCTCTCTGTCCCTGCCCCAGGCTGTCACTTCTCTGCCGGAATATTGCAACTGCCTTCGGACTCACTTCCAGTCTGATCAAATCACTTCTTAAATTCCTCCCCGAGCTGCCAGTTGACTGTGGCCAACTCCCTGCTGCGGACCCCAGACCCGTTCCAATTTCAAGTCCAGCTTCCTGGGCATGTGACTTGTGCAGTTGTGCGTGGCTTGGCTGAAAGCTCTGCTGTCACCGTCCTGAAGTTCGTTATGTTTGAACAAGGGGTCCTGTGTTGTCATTTGACAGAGGGTTCTGCAAATCACAAAGGTGATTCCGCTCGACCTATCTTCAGGCTTGCCTCCCCCATGCCCCTTCCCTCTCCCCTTGGTAGTGGCTTGGAGGTCTGTTAAATGTCACATCCTCTCCTCTCCATGCCTTTGTGCTGGCTGTTCACTTTGTCTAGAATGCTCTTCTCCTTCCCTATGGAGAAAGTTCTTCCTGATCCTTCAAGACCCAGCTCAAATGTCACCTCTTCCATGCAGTCTTCCTTGATTTCTTATAAGTTCATGCATATGTGAGCTCTAGAATTCACCAGCCTCTTCCATCTATGATGGTATTTCATGAGGATAATGACACCTACAGTTTGATAAGCACCTACTATGCTCAGAGCACCTGCAGGCGCTTTGCATAAGGAATAATGACAATAGCTTCCCTTTATTGAAGGATTGAAGGTCCCAAGCCAGCCACGTAACCGTGTTACATTACGTAAAGCATCCTGGCTCAGTAAGTGGAACCTAAACCCGTCACATCCATGGCCTGGGCGCTTGTTAGAGACACAGAATCTTGGCTGATTTGGAATCTGCATTTCGATGTGATTCACTGGAGCCTAAGGAAAGCTGCTATATATGTACCCAGTGCATGCCCAGCTGTGGGAGGTTAGGCAAGTTTCATCAATTCTCCTTGCCTCGGTTTCCCCATCTACCACCTGACCCTCTTATGGCCACTGAGCCAATTGAAAGAGATAATGCCTGACACACAGTTAACACATGGGTAAGCGGGCCAGGTATCATCCAAATATCCACACCCCTTTGGCTTCTCTCCCCCTCCCCAGGAGCAGGGGTTCGTTCTTGATTCATTTCTAGAACTCTCACAAGCTCCCACCCTGGTGACCCTCCTACGGGAAGCTTCCACGACCCTATAGGCAGCAGAGAAGGTATTGGGGTGCAAAGGGGCCTTTCTGTCCCCCGTAATCTCCCCTCCTGGTCCTAGTGGGGGACTCAGCCCCAGTGCCCCCCCTGCCCCAAGTTCAGTTCAGCCTGCTCCCTGCAGGAAGGCCAGCGGCCGCCTCCCCTTCCCCCCTGATCCCCGGGAGGTCCGCTTCCCAGCAGCAGTGAGCCCCCAAGGGAGGCGCTGGAGGAGGGGAAGGTCAGCCCCACGTCAGCCCCTCTCACTTCCCCGCCGTGGCTGGGAAGAGGCCTCGGAGAGGGTGCCAGCCACGGGGGAGGTCTGGGCCCCGGCTCCCAAGCCAGACCGCAGGCAGCCACGCTGGGCTGCAGCCAGGCCTGGGGGGGAGGTGTTCTCGGCCCCCAAGCTCCCCTCCGCCTGGCCCCGGGGACCCCTCCCCCAGCCCCAAATCCAAGCAGCCGCCCAGGGCTCTTCATACCAGGTGAGATCACTGTCTCCACCAGACCAGCGTGACGCAAAGCAGTCAGCCACCCACGGGGCAGGATTTAGGAACCCCCTGGAGTCCCCTGTCCAAACAGTACCCCCCGACCCCACGCCGGCAGCCCCGGGCCCCCAACTACCCCCCCCACTTCACTCCTTCCAAGGGGGCGAGAAAGGGTCACCCCCAAACACCTGCTGGCCGAAAAAGAATCACTGGGTGGGGTGTGGGGTGGAGCTGGGCTTATTGAAAAGACCCCGCCATCCTTTAGCGTCTCTCCGGCTGCTTCCGGAACCCCTGGCATCATGCACCCTGGCCTGCCGAGTGCATTTTTTAAAAATTCGGCATGGCCAAGAAGAACGTTTTCTTTGCTTTTTGGGGTTTCCTGAGAGCGTCTGCTATTCTGGACGCCGGGAGTGTTTTTGTGAGCCTTGGGAGGGGAGGGTGGCTTCGGGGTCCCTTGAGGAGGTTCAAACCTCTGGGTCACTCACAGCCAGGAGTTCTTAACTGGAGGCCACCCAGGTGGACATTTGGCCAGTATCTGGAGACAGCTGGAAGCTGGTGGGTGCTACCGGCATCTATTTGGTGAAGGCCAGGGATGCTACTTGACGTCCTACGATGCGCAGGAGAGCCCTCACCACAAAGAATCATTTGGTCCAAAATGTCGGTGGTGCCGAGGCCAAGAAACCCCAGTTAAAATGAACCATCGAGCAAGCTGTCAGCATCCAGCTCAGGGTCTGTGCCGAGAGCATGGTGGTAAAAGACAAATTCCAGCCTGCTAGAAAGTGGCCATTGGGCTCAGTGGCTTCCGGTCCTGTTTGCAGAAAGGCAGGTGTAAATATATGTGAGGGCACACACACACACACACATACACACACAATCAACGGTGTTGCAAGTCCACACACTGAAGCACTGGGTGGCCTGGAGGAAGCCCAGGAGCCACGAGGCCTTTTGTCCCAGCCCCAGCAACCTTGCTGTGTGGCTTAACTGCATCACTTCACCTCTCTGAGCCTCAGCGCTCACATTGTAGAGTGAGGTTGGTGTAACAGAAAGCACGGATTTCGGAGACAACTGCCTGGGTTTGCAATCTGACTCTGTCTCCAACCAACTGCGGGGACCTGGGCTCGTTCTTCTTTTCTGAGGACCCCCCCTTTTTTTTTTTAACATAACAACATACAAATGAATATTCTTACCATATGACCGTTCCATTCTTGGTATATAATCAATAAGCCACAATATCATCACATAGTTGTATATTCATCATCATGATCATTTCTTAGAACATTGGCATCAATTCAGAAAAAGAAATAGCAACACAACAGAAAAAAATTCATACATACCCTACCCCTTACCCCTCCCTTTCACTGATCACTAGCATTTCAATCTACTCAATTTATTTTAACATTTGTTCCCCCTATTATTTATTTATTTTTAACGTATATGTTTTACTTGTCTGTCCATCAGGTAGATAAAAGGAGCATCAGACACAAGGTTTTCACAATCACACAGTCACACTGTAATAATTATATCATAATACAGTCATCTTCAAGAAACATGGCTACTGGAACACAGCTCTACATTTTCAGGCAGTTCCCTCCAGCCTCTCCATTACATCTTGAATAACAAGGTGATATCTACTTAATGCCTAAGAATAACCTCCAGGATAACCTCTCGACTCTGTTTGGAATCTCTCAGCCATTGACGCTTTATTTTGTCTCATTTCTCTCTTCCCCCTTTCAGACGAGAAGGCTTTCTCAATCCCCTGATGCTGAGTTCCAGCTCATTCTAGGATTTCTGTCCCACGTTGCCAGGAAGCTCCACACCCCTGAGAGTCATGTCCCGCATAGACAGGGGGCAGGCAGGACGCCCATTTCTTCATCTGTGAAAACGCAACCCCACTTCTCATCTCCCGGTGCCGCCGAGAAGATGGAATGGGATAATGCACAGACCCCCGCCCGTGGCAGGCATTACATGACGGGAGTTCTCTTCCCTGTTCACTTCCCAGGTTCACGCCAATTCAGACTCCATTCTGGTGGTCAGCAAACCAAAGCCCGCTGGCACAGGGTTGTCAGATAAAAGACAGGACACTGAAATTCAAATTTAACTGACTTGTCCTGTATTTTTATTTGTTAAACCCAGCCCACTCCCTGTTTTGTAAATAAAGCTTTGTGGGAGCACAGCCGCACCCGTTCATTTTATATACTTGTCTGTGACTGCTTTGGTTCTACCACAGCAGAACTCAGCAGCTGCGACAAAGCCCACACGGCCGGCAGAGCCTAAAATATTTACTAACTGGCTCTTTACAGAAGTTTGCCTGGTCTGAAAATAGCACATGGTGGTCTGGAAATAATTCACTGAGGATGGTAGGGGTGGGTCTGGAGCCCGTGGGCTAGCTGATCCCTTTTTTGGGGAGGTGTGTAAAGGAGATACGAACAGAAGAAGGTATGCAGGAGAAGATGGAAGAAATTGCCAATAGGCCTGGCCTGGGGAACAGGGACCTGAGTTCTAGAGCTGCCTCTTACCTGACTTTCGCGTGAATTTGGGCAAGTCCCTTCCCCTCTTTAGGCCTTACCGTCTTCATTTGTTCAACGAATATTTGTTGAACACCTATTGTGTGCTAGATTCTGGGTTGGCCCAATCCTGACCCTGGCCAGCGGCTACAGCCCCACCCAGCTTCCTGCACCCATTCTCAGGAGCTGTGACATGTCCCCAGAGCCCACGGCTAGAGAGCTAGAGCCCAGCGGATGTCAGTTAGAACCCAGCAGACTGGAAGGGCTGTGCTACACAGATTTCCCACAGAGGGCAACTCAGATGCCCCAGGCCAACTGAACCACCCTTGGCAAAATACGTGACTAATGGTGGAATTTCATGCACCATGGCAAGTCAACGGAGACTTCAGGCCCCTTGAAATAGTGTAGAGAAAACAAATAGTCCCTTCCATGTGGACAGGGCTTTAGAGTTCTCTAACATAAAGCTCATCTCTTAGGTGGTCACTTAATTTCAGAATAACCCTGTGGGTGAGGCGAGTCTTATTTTAGTCTTTTATTCATTCATTCATTCATTCAGTGCATGGCCCTGTGCCCTGGACGGGCTACCCCAAGTTGGAAACACAAGCTCCCTCATTCTCTCACGGGGAGGCAGTACGTGCAAACATTATATACAAGTAACTTCCAAACAGGAGGTTGCAGGGAGAAACTGAAACTCAGAGAAATGCTGTGAGTCCTTCCCAGGACCCGTGTCTACCCCAGTTTTCTGAATCCTGGTTCAGGGCTCTTTCCTCTATACCAGCACTGCCCAAAGTGGGTCCTGCTGCTTTCCAGTTTCAAGGAAAGTTCATCGATGTGCAGAGAAAAAAAAACAACCTCACATCAAAAAAGTTCGGAGCACAAAACGGAAAAGATGTCTTCCCTTGTAGGATTTCTCAGAGCCTTTAGGACGGTCGTGTGGGGACGAAGGGCATAAGGCACCATGGAGCCTCCTCCAGCAGACTCTTCCAGGACTGTGTTCTGGGGAAATGCTGACCCCAAATTCCCCTTAATATCTGGTTTGGCCTCTTTCCCACAGGCAACTACCTACCTTGCCCACACAAAGGCTGGCCCTGCGCTCAATTCTGTCTGAAGACTTTTGGTCCCCCATACCTCCAGGCTACCCGCTGTAACCTTCCCTAGCCTCTCTTGAACCCAAGAGGGGAGGGAAGGGGCTCAACCAAACCCAGCTCTTTCTGCCCCAAGCCTTGGCTTTATCTCACAACTGCCAAGCAAGGGGTGAGACCTGGACACAGCACGTGGTACCCTCAGAAGTGCTCTACAGAGACGCCCCCATCCATTCCCAGCCTCACCAGGCCTGACCCAAGGCCTGAGTCAAGGCTTGGCCAGAAGGACGTTTCTAAACACAAATCTATCCATGAAGCTCCTGCTTAAAACCCTCTGTGGCTCCCCAGTACCCCACAGGAGAGACTCCAAAGCCTTAGCCTGGCCACTACGCATCTCTCAGCCTCATGCCCCACCGCATTCTCCTTTATGGTCCAGCAAAACGAAATCGCCTATAGTTCCAGGGTGTACCAGGCTTCTTCCTGCTTCCTCCACTCTGGGGGCCCAGTCCCCATGCCTAAACATCCTGCCTGTTCTTCTACCTCCAGATAAATTTATTCCACCTTCAGGGTTCAGCTCAGGCTTTTTCTGTGGGAATTCTCCCCACACCCCCAGCTGGCCTCTCCCCCACATTCGAGAAAACGGTCTTTTATGTATCTGTCTCCCCAGCTAGACCATAACCCCCTGTTTTATCCTGTAGTGGGGCCCCTGAGGCCTCAAGCTCCACAGTAGATCACACCCACTGTCTGTATTTTTAATATGCACTGATCTCTGGGGGGAGGGGATGCCCCAGGCTCTGGCTATGTGACCTTGGGCAATTCCTGAACTTCTCTGTGCCTTTCTTCCCCATTTGTAGAATAGCATTACTCTGAGTTGTGTAAAACCCGGGACAATGACCAGCACAGACTAAGAAATATGCTTGTCGTATTCTGATGGTAACGGTGGCCTCAGTACCAGGGTCCTGGGGCATCGGGTGAGACCAGGGACCCCATTCCAGCTCTCGCATTGACCAACCGGCCTTGGGCAGGAGCCTTTTCCTGCCTGGGCCTCAGTGTCCCCAACTGTAAAGTAAGACTGTTGGATGCTAGATCCCTAACCCAGATTCAATAAGAACTGACTTAGAAACTCTCATAAATATTGGAAAGTTTCCCAAGAGCAGCTCCAAGGTCCCTGAAGTCTGGGAATTTGGAATACTGATCCCCAGAACCCTTTCTCCCCTCTTCATCCTTAAGTGGGGACCCACCAGGACTGAGGCAGTTAGAGCTGGAGGAATCCTTTAAGATTGGCCCTCATGCCTTTTCTCCTTAGCACAGGCTGTTCCCTCTGGGAGAAATGCTTTTCCCTCCACCTCTATCTACCATTGGACTACATATTCTCCAGATCAGCTCAGACGGCCCCTTCTGAATGAAATCTTCTCCAAATGCTCTCTACCAGCCACCTGGCAGGGTTAGCGCTGATGTGGCACTTGTCATGCGTTCCCGCATCCATCACGCCAGTTTCCTGGCCACCAGTGGCCTTGTCTCCATTTCCTTTTTCTATTCCAGTGTTTAACCCAGGCCTGAGCCCAGAGCAATCACTTAGCCCGTGTGTGTCGATGTGAAAGTGTGGTCCTGTCAAACACCCTAAATTTCCACACTAGGTGACCAAGCTTGGAGAAGAAGACTGATTTGCTCATGGCTACTCAGAGAATGGCCTGGGACTCCCGCTTCGGCCACCTGTTGCTGATCCCAGTGCTCTGAGCCTCAGTCTCTTTCTTTCTTTTTAGATTATTATTTAATCATTTTTATGACGGTAACATATAGATGTCATACAATTTAAGATTTTCACCATTTTTAACTGTACAATTCAGTGGCGTTAATTACATTTTCATATTGTGCTACCATCGCACACCATCCATTTCCAGAACTTTTTCGTCAGCCCAAACAGAAACCCTGCACCCAAGGAGCGCCCAGGTAGCAATAACGCCACATTCCCTCCCTGCCGCCTCCCTCTTGGAATCTTTTAATCTACTTTCTGCCTATGCATTTGCATATTCTAGTTATTTCATGTAAGTGTAATCATACAATATCTGTCCTTTTGTGTAAAATGCAACACGAGATCTTCAAAGTTCATTCATATTCTAGGATGCATCAGAACTCCATTCTTTTCATGGCTGAGTAATATTCCATTGTGTGCATATATCACATTTTGTTTTTCCACTCATCAGTTGGTGGACACAGGTTCCTTCCACCTTTTGGCTACTGTGAATAATGCCACAACAAGCATTGGTGTAGATGATTCTGTCCAAGACCTTGATTTCGATTATTTGGGGTTCAGACGTAAGAGTGGGACTCCTGGGTCCTATGGTAACTCTAAGTTTAACTTTTTTTGAGCAACCGCCAATTGTTTTTCATAGCAGTGAGACTCAGTTTCTTAATCTGTAAAAAAGGAGAAAATAACATTCATCAAACCTGAAAGGGATGAGAAAATGCTCGTGCGGCTTCCCAGACTTACAGCCTCATGCCCGCTGCTCCCTCTGGGGTTTGGCTGCTGCTGCCAGGCTGGGACCAGGTTCTTGGGTGTCTCCACTCGGGGCTCTGTCATGCAAACTCAGAGAGGCCTGCCTGAGCTTGCTTGTTGGTCCTTGACCTGTAACCCTTTCTGGGGTAATGAGTTCCATAAGTTTATCTTTGCTGGGTACTGCGGATTCCTGTTTATCCAGGGACACAGAGAAATAAACAGAATACTCAAATGACCAGAATTTTCCATCTCAGCATGTCCAAGGCTAATCGGGGTTACCACCCTGCCTGACCTTGGACTCACCTGATGTCCACACCTCTGTGTTCAGTTGCGGTTCACCCATTAGGTGGAGTCAGTAATGGAATCACAGCCCTCCAGAGCTCGGAGGGCTCCCTGGAATCCTATGGGGCTGGGAAGTGACCCAAGGCCCCCTTATTATTATTTCATCATAATTAATAATACGGCTGATGGAAGGACAATGTCAGATAGAGTCGCATAAATGCAGTGCCCTAGGAAAGAAACGGGGTGCTGGGGTGCAATGAGAGAAGAGCATGTGAAGGTGATTGGGGCAGGGTGGGGAGTTCAGGGTGCCGAGAAGCTTTACCCTGTTGGAGTTTTATAGTGTTGGGCTATTGCATGAAACTTGAAGAGGGGGAGAGGTTCTTTTGCTAAAAGCAAAATGAAAACACCCATGAGAGCTTGCAAACCACCGATGTAGTTCAAAATCTTCCTCATTCTATGCAGACGGCTCTGGGGCCCCGAGAGGGGGAGGTCATTGGCGGAGGCACTGGCTGATGGTGTTTTGGGGGCCTGGGTCACCAGGCCTGGCCTGAGCCCCCCATGGGGTCATGGGGCTCCTCATCTCGTGCCACGGCTCCCACTTAAGCAGAATACCTTCAGCCCCGACCATTTCCCAGCTAAGACCTAACTGGGCTCCCCTTGTTTGTCCCCAGATGACCTCCTTCCAGCTTTGAAGAAAGGGCCCAGTTTTGGTTTCTGGGGTTTTGTGAAGCAGCCTGTGGGCATGGGCCCTCTCCAGCTGTCTGCACGGAGGAGGTGGGGAGCGGGGCCCGGGCAATGCCTGGTCTCCCCTAGGGGAGGGCTAAGGAGGGGCTACGCTCAGGCCACAGAGCCAGGCTGCCCTGGGACACTGGGCCCCTGAGCCAATGTCTCTGCCTCGCTCCATCAGTAAATATTTATTGAGTCCCTGCTCTGTGGGGGCCAGAGACGAACCAGTCCGAGAAACCCTCCAGGATCCTGCCATCTGGTGGAAAGATGATCTTGGATAGAGTCAAGAAGCGGGCTTGCCAACACAACGAGCAGTCTCCCCACCCTACCCATCTCTGCGTGGGACATGGCTCCCGGGGGTGTGGACCTTCCTGGCAACGTGGGACAGAGATCTTGGAATGAGCTGAGACTTGGCATCAAGGGATTGGGAGGATCTTCTCGACCAAAACGGGGAAGAGAGAAATCAGACAAAGTGTCAATGGCTGAGAGATTCCAAACAGAGTCGAGAGGTTATCCTGGAGGTTATTCTTATGCATTAAGTAGATATCACCTTGTTGTTCAAGATGTAATGGAGAGGCTGGAGGGAACTGCCTGAAAATGTAGAGCTGTGTTCCAGTAGCCATGTTTCTTGAAGATGATTGAATAATGACACAGCTGTCATAATGTGACTGTGTGATTGTGAAACCTTGTGTCTGATGCTCCTTTTATCTACCTTGTCAACAGATGAGAGGAACATATGGAATAAAAATAAAAATAAATAATAGGGGGAACAAATGTTAAAATAAATTTAGTTGAAATGCTAGTGATCAATGAAAGCGAGGGGTAAGGAGTATGGTAGGTATAATCTTTTTTTTTTCTTTTTCTTTCCTGTGTTCGTTTTATTTCTTTTTCTATTGTCTTTTTATTTCTTTTTCTGAATTAATGCAAATGTTCTAAGAAATGATGAATGTGCAACTAAGTGATGATATTGTGAATTACTGATTATGTAAGTTGGTGTTTTATTCTGTTTCTTAATTTTTTAATTAATAAATAAAAAAAGAAAGAAGCAGGCTTGCTGAGGCAGGCTGTGTCATTCCATGAGATGAGGCTTATCAACAGTTAGCAAGGGTGCAAGCCACGAGGGGCTCAAAAAAGGGCAGTGATGCTTGTGGTTATATGTGGAGCATGATGGAACCACAGGATCTCGGAGGGTCTTTTGTTTTTTTCTTTTTTGGCACATGGACTGGCAATCGAACCCAGGTCTCCCAAGCAACAGGCGAACCTTCTATCACTGGACCACCCATGCACCCGTCAGTGGGTTGTAAAGGTCGTTTAGGGCAATGGTTCTCACCTGGGGTTACTGGGCTCCCCAGGAGACATGGAGCGGGGTCTGGAGACACTTCTGGTTGTCCCAAAGGGGGTGGGGGTGCTGCTGGTATCTACTGGGCGAAGACCAGAGATGCTGCGAAATCTGCTACAATGCTCAGGAGAGCCTGCCACCACCGCAAAACATCATCCAACCAAATCTGCACTTTGATATCCATCGTGGCATTAGTCACGATAGCCAAGATGTGGAAACACCAAGTGTCCATCGACAGATGAATGGATAAAGAAAATATGGCATATATATGCAGTGGAATATTACTCAACCATAAAAAAGGAAGGAAGGGCTAATATATGCAATTCCATGAATGAATCTTGAAGATATCATGTGGAGTAAAATAAGCCAGACACAAAAGGACAAATGGTGTTATGACTCTGCTTCTGTGAAATATCTAGAAAAAGCAAATATACAGGCAGCAAGTAGGAGAATGGGGAGTTATTTCTCAGCGGCTGCAAGGTTATCGGTTGAGGCAATGAAAAGCTTTGGTAGTGGATGGTGGTGATTGGAGCACAGTGTTGCTAATGTAATTGACGCCACGGGATTGCACACGTAAAATGTTAAAAGAGATAAACTATGTGAAGAAAGTTCACTTACAAAAATTAAGGCTGTCACTTAACATCCCAAGAAGTACCCTACAGGACTTGTGCAACCTGGAGTAGCCCTGTAAAAGCATGCCTGCCGTCCATCCATTTGCAGGTACAACGTTAGAATTTGTCCTGAGCTAGCACTGGGAGAGCTCTGCTCTGTGGTGCGGAGCTCAGGACTTTTCCATTTATTGCCACTTAGGGGCTTTCAATGAGCGTGGTCAATGAGAGAGAGAGGAAGCAGCCACACAGCCCACTGAGGGAAGGTGGGCTTCAGGGGAGCTAAGAGGGGTCCTCCAGAACTCACCCCAAAGGGCACTGGACCAGTGGAAACCAACATGGGGTGTAGAAACAAATATTAAGACTTTTACTTATATTTTAAAAATCCTTTTTAAGTGCCTTTTAAGCTGCCTTAAGATGCCTTTTAATGCCTAAAGAGGCAGCTTTTTAAAATGCCTATTTTGTATATGACCTCTGATGGTCATAAAAGAGTATTGCAGTAGTATGTATATTCAATCCAGAAATAAATAATGCATCCATTGGGAAAACTGTTAAAATGGCAAAATTTATTTTATATGTATTAAAGAAAATTATCCGGCCCAAAGACAAAAAGCATCGAGGTCGAGGAGCTCTGCTCCCGGCAAACCTCTGTCATGACATTTGTTCCCCTCGGAACCACCTAGAACTAGCTTGATTCCTCTTGCACTCGAGAGACTTTAAAACATCTGAGGACACTTGAGGGATGGGAGAAAAAATATGGAACTATTAAGTCATCAGGGAATTCCCTGATATTCTGTCAAACGTTGTCACCCTAATCAATAGGCCAAGCCCTTGAGCTTGAGGCTTACTCTTGTGAAGCTTATGTAGGTAGCGGAGAAGCTTAGACTACCTATAGGCATGCTAAGAGTTACCTCTGGAGGACCTCTTTTGTTGCTCAGATGTGGCCTCAGTCTCTCTAAGCCCAACTCTGCAAGTGAAACCATTGCCCTCCCCCGCTAAAGTGGGACATGACATCCAGGGGTGAAAGTCTCCGTGGCGACTTGGGAGACAACTCCCAGGGATGAGTCTGGCCCTGGCACCATGGAATCACAATGCCATCCTGACCAAAAGTGGGGTAAGAAGTGTAACTAATAAAGTACCAATGGCTGAGAGAGTTCAAATAGAGTCGAGAGGCTACTCTGGAGGTCACTCTTATGCAAGCTTCAGTTAGACATTGCTACCTAGCATAACTTGTCAACCCCCAACCAAAACCATTCCAGCCAATCCTAAAGAATCCCTAGGGCAATATATAAGATTCCACAAGGGCTCCATGCACTAGGGTACAACCTCCAGATGGGTTCCCGGACCAGAGAAATCCTAAAATACAGAGAGGCCAGCCTTTCCAGTACATGGACTAGTTCCATCTCTCTACCCCATATTATGGACAGCTCCTTCCAGCATGAAAAAGTTAGAATGGTCATAGCCCAAATACCCCTAAGAAATGGGATAGAAAGATCAAAGGTGATGGTGGAGTTACACAGAGAAGATAGGGTTTAACAAACGAATATGATTACTGAATCAGTAAATTGATATTTCTTTTAGTCTCCAGTGTCTTAGAGCAGCTAGAAGAAACAACCTAAAATTGTGAAATTGTAACCCATGCCAAACTCTGAAGTCTGTTCTACAACTAATTGCTGGGCTGTGCTTTGAAATTTATTGCTTTTTTGTATAAATGTTATTTTTCACAAAAAAGAAAAAAAAAGTCAATAATGATGATAAAAAAATATGTATTCCTCCTACCCTCTTATATTCTGGAGCAGCTAGAAGGACAAATCTGAGAGGATGGTATGGGAGCCCATGACAAACTCTGGGATCTGTTAAGAGCGCTTTGAAACCTACTGCCTTTTTCTTTCTTTACTTTGCATATATAGTATATATGTTATATTATACAATAAGAAAAGTTAAAAAAACCCAAAAACCTGAGGTCATGTTTGTGAATCTTCCCTTTTCCAGGCAGAATGCCCTCCAGAGAGAGACCCGGACATTTGATTTGGACAGTGGCACGGCATTCCACCTTGGGCTGGGGCTCCCGGCTCCCGGGCTCCATGCTTGCAGGCTCCCGGCTCCAGGGCTCAGGGCTTGCAGGCAGAGGGCACAGCACAGCATCCCCAAGCCCACAGGATACTCTCAGGCACACGGCTTCTTGGACGCTCAATTTTCTTTAACTCTTGTAAATTGGAGGATAAGGCAGATGGGAAGATGCTTCAGAGAGGTGAAAGCACCGCACAGCAGAGAATGGGAGAAGCAACCTGAGCGCCCATCAGTGGACGAGTGGATGAATAAGCAAGATGTGGGGTAGCCGGATGGTGGAATATTATTCTGTCATGAAAAAGGACTTAAGTTCTGATACGTGAAACAACATGGATGAATCTGTAGGCGTTGTGTTGAATGAAAGAAACCAGACACAGAAAGACAAGTATTGTTTGGGTTCACTTATAAGGAATAACTAAAATAAGCAAATTCATAGAAACAGTACGTTTATCAGAGGTTGCCAGGGGCTGGGTAAGGGGGAAACAGGGAGTTATTGCTCAATGGACAGAGTTTCTCTTTAGGGGTGATGCTAAAGTGCTGGTAATGGATATTGGTGATGGGGGCACAATATTGGGCATGTAATTAATGCCACTGAATTGTCCCCATGAAAATGGTTAAAATGGGAAATTTTGTGCCCATATACATGTTACCACAATACAAATTAAAAGAACAAAAATAAAACACTCAATTCACAGGAGTGAGAGGGAACACCAAGTGTTCCCACACTGAAGCATTTCTGCATTTCACCTAATTTCCCAGGAGCAGAGACAGAGCAGCCAGCCTGAGGCCCATTTTACACGTGAGCAAACTGAGGTCCAGAGACGGCAACTAATTCCCAGCAGGGCCAACAGCTGAACCCAGATCACCTGGCTCCAAATTTAGGATGTGCAAACGTCAGGGGCAGCCACAATCCAGGGAGGCAGCGGTGGGAAAGACGAGGGAAGTGGCTGTGCTGGGAAGATTGGCCGCCAGTGAGGGTCCCGTGGGGCAGGCTGACGCGGCCCACGCCTCAGGCACCTGTTCCCCTCGCACCTACCCTTCAAAGCTCATAGATTCTTCCCTCGAGAAGCCACTTTCTTTTCTTTCTTGGTATCTGCCCAGGCAAAGACACCTGTGTTTCTGTTTCAATTTCTCCTCAGGCACCGGTGTTTCCTGGGGCGGTGGGAAAGCGGCCCGTGGGCAGCTCGTGTCTGAGAGGCCTCATCCCTCTGTTTCCTGTCGTGGGCACCCCAATTCTCCCTTTCTGCTCCTGCCTCTCTGTCACCTGTTTGTTCTCCTCACTCAATATCAGCCTTGTTTTAATGACTAAGTCAGAGAATTGCAGCTTCAGAAATAGAAGTTATTTTCTTTTTAATTGGTTTTGGTGAAACCGCGGCCCAGAGAGGGGCACGCGCTGGGGGTAATGCCAGACAGGAAGCAGGGGGGTGGGGAACCCCTACTCTGTCCCTTCCCGGCTCCCACTCAGCCCGTCAGTGCATTCCCTGAGTGTTCCTTTGCCCCTTCTACCTGTGATGTCTTTTTCTGCCCCTCGCTTTTTTGCCTGACATTCATTTTTCAAGACTCAGTCCAATATCACCTACTCCGGGAAGTCTTCTGGGATTACCTCCCTCTTCTTCTCCCACTCTGTTAAGCTGAGAGGTGTCGCCCACTCTTCCCAAAGCACTAGATCAATGTGGCCTGTGGTGGAAAACTTGTTATTTTCATACCAGAACTCAGGCACCCACTATCGTCCCAACCTCCTCTAGCCCCTGGCAGCCACTAATCTACTTTCTATCTCTATAGATATCCCTCTTCTGGATTTTCATATCAATGGAACCATACAATATTTGTCCTTTTGTGTCTGGCTTCTTCAATTTGACATATGTTTTCAAGGTCCACAGTTGTCACAGCATGTATCAGTTCTTCATTCCTTTTCATGGCTGCATATACCACATTTTTTTTATCCATCAACTGTTGATGGACATTTGAGTTGTTTCCACTTCTGGGCTACCGTGAATAAGGCTCCTAGGAGCATTTTGTGCGTGTGTGTGTGTGTGTGTGTAGACACACCTTCATTTCTCTTGGGTAGATTCCTGGGAGTGGAATTGCTGGATCATACAGTAACTCCGTTTAATCGTTTGAGGAATCACCAAACTCTTGTTTCAAATCTGCTGCACCATTTTACATTCCCACCGCAGTGTATGAGTGGTCCAGTTTCCCCACATCCTCACCAACACTTATTATCTGTCTTTTTTATTCTAGCCAACTCAGTAGGTGAGAAGTGGTGAGCCTTAAAACGTTCATGTGCCAGGAAGCAAGGACCCGTCGGGAGGCGCTGTGGGACCCTGGAGGCAGGCATAGAGCTGGAAACCCAAGTCCTTCACCTCGGCTCAGGGTACCTGGGGGCAAGATTATATTACATCGCCAAACCTCATTCTCCCTTGTCAGATTCAATGAGAGTAGGTGGTTGAAAGGTCATGAAGCTGAAGTCTTTAGCACAGGTGCTGGCATTCAGTAGATGCTCAATAAACAGCTTCATGATTACGGAAACGTTCCATGGGCCTCAAGTGGGTTCAGGCGTCCAGTGGGCACTTGTGGGTGGGGGTGGCGTGAATGGCTCAGGTACTGCACCCCGGGAAGGAAGGGCTGGACTCAGAGAGGCCTGGTCCAAAGCCCCTTCTAAGCCAGCTCTCGTCTGCAGGCTTTTTGAGACTCAGCACATGTGAGCCTCTGCCTGATGGTTTGAATTAGAAGGCAGCTGATGCCTTCTGGAAAACCCAGGGAAAAACATTATTGTTGGAGCCCAGTCTCTTCGCTGGCAGAGCCGGCTGCCCCGGCCTGGCATCTGGAGCACAAAAGCCTTCGTTGGGCAGAATCGGAGCCTTCCCCTTGGGGCTCCCCTCCGCCTGCCTCCTTCTCCTCACTCAGCCATCCCCTGGGCCTGACTCAGCTTCCCAGCCGGGGAGAGGGAGGGGGTCTGGTGCGGTGCAGAGATGGTGGGGTGAGGCACTGGGAAGGAAAGAGCCGGAAGGAAGGTGGCAACAGGCTGGCTGGGCACTGAACTTGGATGAGGAGAGGCCATGTTACTTGCTTTCATTTTACAGACAAGGAAACCGAGGCTTGGACGCAGCTGGGAATCTGGAGCCCAGGGTGGCTTGGAGGCATTTTCACGCTGGGAATGAAATTGCTTCCTGAACCAAAAGGCCTGGTACCGGTGTAAAGGGTTTTAAATATCATTCTGTTTCTTTCTTTGCCTCGCCTGCCTCTGCC
>PVIY010013458.1:26044-59233 GCA_004026745.1 Myrmecophaga tridactyla
ACGGGACCTTCCTGTGTTGTCCTCGTTTGCAGCACTTAGAATAGGCTTCTTCGGGGGGGGGGGGGCAAAAAACTGGGGCTTCTGTTCCCCACCGTATGCACGGGTTCCACCTTTCCTGCACTGTGCATAATTTACTTCAAAAAGCCACTCCAAATCAATGCATCGGAAAGAGGGATCTGCTTCTGCAAATGCCGTACCATGCTAAAAGCTGGTGGAGGGACTGGATATCTGGGTGGGGAGGGGCCGTGTTTGTTGGTGGGGAGGGGGAGCTTGGTATTGTTTTCACGACGATCTGGTAGGTTTGAAATGATTTCAAAACAAAATGTTAAAAAAACAATGGAAAACAATAATACTAAGAGAGGAGAAGGTATGCCGTGTGATGCATCGCGTGGCCATGCTGAGCCCCTTGGGATCATCCAGACAGCGGGTGGTGTCTCTGACTTCACCCCTGTGTCTGCTCCCACCCAGGAGTGCCTCCCACAATCCATCCACAGAGTTCTCTCACCACATCCCGCCCCCAAGTCCTCAGCCACTTCCCCCTATTCTCAAAGGGGCGGTGGGGGGGGGGAGGTGTCAAGCTGCTTTCAAAGCATGGCTGCAATTCCTGCCCCTTGGGCTTCCCCTGCCACTCCTGCCCGCCCCTGGTCCTTCTTTCCTGTGGGCTGCCTTGGGCTGCCAATTAACTGCACCTTCTCCGCTAGACTGGAAGTTCCTCTGAGCAGGGAGGATGCTCAGAGGAGCCCTGGAGAGGCCCCTCGGCAGGCCTGCTTCGGCCACCATTGGAATGATGGCAGCCGCTGACCTCGAGCTCACCTGCTCAGCTCTTTACCTGGATTGCATCGCTTGACACCCCCGGCAGCCCAGAGCCTAAGGTGCTGTGTTTCGTGCATCTGGCACAGGAGGAAACGGCTGCCCTGCCTACCAGTTGTGCAGCCCCGGGATGCCACGCTGCCTCCTCGTTGCCTAAATTTCCTCCGGCGTAGAGGGACCTGACACCTGTTCCCCTCCCTTCCCTCCAGGTGGATCTAACTATCGAATAAGACAAGGGGCATTTTGCCAAGTGCAAACAGCTACGGTAGCGTAATTGCTTGATGGCGGAGGCGGGTGGTGGCAGGGGAGGTGGTGGTCATGGGAATTTTTAAAATTCCCTTCCCCACTTGCTCTCAAAGGATTAAAGTGGGAGTAAAGATGTCAGCGGTAGCTGTATGGGAGGACCGGGGAGCTGGGGAGGGTTGGCGCCGGTCCATACCTCCCAAGCGTCCCACCCCATGCATCCCAAGCGTCCTTTCTTCCTCACTTAGCTGGGCTGCAGCCGCACTGGGCTCCTTTCCCTCCCAGGCACGGCCCAGACCCTCCCAGGCCGTGTCCTCTCTGTGGCGTGCTCTTCCACTGTCTGCTTGCCTCACTCTCACCCACTCTTCAGGCTTCCGCTGAAAGGTCAGCCCTGTGGTGCTGTCTCTCCAGCTCCACAGCCCAGGTTGGTGCCATCAGAGGCTGGCGGGGCCTCTGAGCCTGCACATCGTGCCACTGAAATGATCAACCATATGACTGTGGAGCTCGTGTCTGCCTCTCCTGCCAGGTGAAAGGCTCTGTGAGGCCAGGGAGGGCCCTATCTTGTCCAGGCTGGGTTCTCAGGGCCAGACTCTGGGCAGAGCTAGCAGCTGGGTCCCAGTGAAGTCTCTCCAACTGACCGGATGAATGAAAGAAGGGATATATGTAGCCTGAGCCCTGAACCAATCCTCACCGCACCTGCGCTTGCAGCCTCTCGGGGTCCAGCTGCAGATGCTAATTGTCCGGAGGTTTTAACAGCATCTGGGCTCTGGGCTTCAGAGCCGGATGGCGTGGGAATCCCAGCACTGCTGCTGCTGAGCTGTGTGATATTGGGAAACTTACTTGACCTCTCTGTGCCCAGCTATAAAACAGAGACGACAGTAAGCACCTACCTCACTGGTGTTATCTGTGTGAGCATTACATGAGTTAAAGATTACGATGACTGTGATTGTAATTACTATTGTGGCTGGTTATGACTCAAAGGGCTCCTCCTCCCAATTAGTATTTCTGTCCTTACCAGCAGGGGCCAAGGTTTTTGACTGGGTTTGGAAAAGCCTGGGAAGGGAGCCAGGGAGTCAGGCTCAGCCAGGCCCTGGCCGTGTGACCAGAACAAGTCATCCCATCTCACACCCTTGAACCAGACGATTGACACCGGCAACTACCGTATTTCCTAATCTGCCACCTCACAGTGGTATGGGAGAAGATCAAGTAAAGAAATGAAGGAAACACAACTAATGCAAACCATAGACTACAATTAACAGTAATACTGTAAAACTCTTTCATCAGCTGTGCCAAACACCGATGCCAAGTGCCAATGACAGGGGCATAGAGAGGACACGGGAGTTTTCTTTTTGGAGCAATGAAAGTGTTCTCAAATCCAGCGTTGGTAATGAAGGCACAACTGTGCAATGACACCGAGAGCCAAGGATCGTACACTTTGGATGGATTGTTGTATTTAAAAAAGAAAAATGGAGAGCTGTGACCTCCACGAATATTTTTTTAACACCTCCCATCTACAAGGCCTTGTACAGCAGGGTGTCCATCCTCCAGGAACTCACAGACCACAGGAATTAAGGGACTGCAACAAACCATGCAAGCACCTCGTAAATAAATGGTCATTCTCTGGGAGGTGAGCGCCTGCTAGCCGAGGCGTCTCCGTCAGTCCGGCGGGACAACCTGTCGGCGTGCCTAGTGCGTCCCAGCCTGCCTGCTCTGGCAGATGAGATCTGCTTCTGCGATGGGTTTGGAAGCGCGGGGAACGCAAGTGCATCTTCATGGGGCTGAGGCGAGGGTCACGTGAGGTCATGCTTTGCAGGCGCTAGCGTCCCGAGCTCAGGATTCGTGAGTGGGATGCAGGGATGACCACAGGCATGCCCGGGGCCTGGGGACCGAGTCCCCTTCTCACCTCGGGGCCTGGGGACCGAGTCCCCTTCTCACCTCAGAGCCTGGGTTTGTTAAATGCATATACATCATTGTTTAGACGTACATGACTTTTCAAAAGGAAATATCCCTCAGAGGCAGAGTTCTCATGTGCAGTGCCGGAGACCCGGGTTCGATTCCTGGTGCCTGCCCACGCAACAACAACAAAAAAGGAAATATCCCAAGCTGTTATTACTAATGATTTTTTTTCCCCCAGAAAGTGGGATTATGTATAGTTTGAACAATAGAGTATCTTTGCAATAGGAAAAACTAAAAGAATGATGGCGTGAAGGAAGGAAGGGATGGATGGATGAATGAATGGACAGATGGAGGGACAGACAGACAGACAACAGCTAGGAGCCACCTGGACCCTCATGGGAGGTGTGAGTCCAGCTCTGTGAATTTTGGAATGGGAGCAGCGGGTTAGCAGGGTGATAACTCGGGGCAGGCTCCCCGTGAATCAGCCCCCCTGTTTCCTCCACCATACGAGGAGGGAGTCAAGCTTTGCTGTCAGGGCTCCTGGCCCTTCCGTCCCACTGCCCACGGCCTCGGTGTGAGGGACAATGAAGAACCTCAGGCCACTGCTGGCCGAGGGCGATGACTCACACGTCGCTGAGGCCACAGGGCCCCCAGGCCCCCAGGCCCAGCCATTCAACCTGGGCAATGAGCTGTGCAGAGTTCCCGGCATTCTCTTCTCCCAGCCCGCTCCCAGGCAGCGGGAAGACCCCGATGGCTCGGTGAGTAAGGAGGCCCCAGACAATCCCTTCTTTCATCCACCTCCGCTGCTGACTAATGCTTCCCAGACCTGCCCGCGGCCCTTCCACCTTCCATCCCCAAGCCAGGCCCTGCCCTGGAGCCGGCCCCTGCAGGATTTCGAGGGAGGCTTGGCTGGCTCTCTCCACCAGACCTCTGCTTCTGCCAACCCTCCGTACCCGTGCCAGCCCCCTCTCCCGGGCCAGATTCTCAGGACGGCTGGGTACTTCCTGCTTTCCTCCTCCCTAACCACCCCCAAGACCTCATGCTTCTGAATTCACCGTCACACCTCAGGTCCTTCAGACAAGAAGCAAACCTTTGCAGAGGGGCTTCTTGGATTCTTGTCCTCCTACTCATCCCTGCTCATTCGTATTCGAAAGGGATGCCCAGCCATGCAGGGCTGGGGGGACCCTCACAGACATGACCCCAATGAGGTGGTTTCAGGCACCTGGTTGAATCAGCAGGGGGGACTATTTCTGAACATGCAGGCCAGGGGGTGGGTCTTGAGATGCCTCCAGGCTCCTTCGAGGCATATTGAAAGAGATAGGTTTTGGAGTCAGACCTGGGTTCGAATTCTGATTCTGCAACTCACTAGCTGTGTGACCATGGGCAGGTGAATTAACCTCTCTGAACCTCCATTTTTACACTTTTTTTTTTTTAAGCAGGGTGTAGAGGGGATAATAACACCTGCCTTATGGGATGATTGTGAGGCTCCTTCTGTCTTCCTACCCTTAAAGCTACTCCTGCTGCCGGCTCGGCCTTGGAGGCGGGGGAGCAGTCCCAATGGAGGGTCTCGGGAAAGGGGGGGGTTTGAGATGCTCTGGCCACCCCTGATCTGGGCCTTTGCCTTCTGCAGTGTGGTGGCAGGTCTAGGCCCTAGTTGCCGCAAGTTGGCTGCAATGCAGGCTGGCGAGGGACGTGTTGGGTTCATCCGACCCGCCCCAGCACGCCCCGTGGCTGTGACTCCCTGACTGAAAAATGGCCTCTTGTTCTCAGGGTTGACGGGAGGGTGACTGACATTCTTTCGCGACACCACGTGTATGCGGGGACCTGCACCCCTGGGAGGCAGCAGACGATGAGAAAACTGATTTCTGTTTTGTTTCGGGATAGAATCTCTCTTTCCCTTTTCTGCAGCGGCAAGTGGGGGGAGTGCGGGAAGGAAACGGCCAGCGTCTCTCTTCCTGCCGAGGCTTAGCGGACACGAATGTTGAAATGACTTGGCATGTTCCAGGAGGCAGCTTGGAAAACCGGGAAAAGCTCCGATGGGTCGGGGTTGGGGGGAGGTCCCAGCCCAGCTGGGCCTGGACCTTGGACAGGTCTCACCTCTCTGGGTGACAGGTCCCTTATCTACAAAACCAGGAGGTGAGGAGCGTCTTTTCGGGGCCTTTCCAGCCCCCCTCGAGTTCTGTAACTCTGTATCCATCCCTTTAAAGATGAAAAGGGGAGATGCTGAGCTAAAACAGATGTGGCAGATAAAGCCAAGATAATCAGCCTGGTGGTTTTTTTTTTCCTCGCTGGTGCCCTGCGTCAGCAAGGCCTTTCGTGATTTCTGGTGTTTTGCTCATATCAATAGGTAATCAACGCAACATCTGTGGGCCTGAGCTTCCGGAAGAGGGGCTGATCAGACAGTTTTTGCCCTCAGCCCTTCCTCTACGACCTGGCTGGGAGATGGCCCTTTGAATCCCCCACGCTCTGGCTTTGCTCCTGGCTACAGAGCGTTTCCTAAATAGGGTTACTCTGGACGGAGCCCTCCAGCCTCCCTGCCTTCCTCCGTCAGCCTGAGTCTGGGAATGCCCATTCTTTAAAGAAACATTTATTGTGTGTCTCCCCAAGTGCCTGACGTGCCCCCCTTCCCCAGCCCCCAAGAAATGATTCCACGGTACGTATGTCAGAGGCAATTCCCACCTAGCATTGTCGCCTGCGATACCTGCTCTTCTTTCTCCCAAGGGCCACACGGCCATGGGGTCCACAAGCAAAGTCGCATTGGGCAAAGAGGGGCTTTGCGCTGGACAGCAAAAAGCGGGAGGGGAAAGGAACCCAGGCAGCAAAAATGACAGCAAGGTGACAATCAAGGGAGCATGCAGCTCTGCGGGGTTGCATTTCGTTTTACAGCACACCCCCCCCTCCCGCCCACGGCCACTCTCCATTCCAGACTCCCCTGTCTCTAATTGTATGTTTACTTGTTCATCGTCCCAATCCCTTGCTAGGAGTTAAAAATCCACGTTGGAAGGGCCACGGCAACCTTATAGACTTCTTTGAACTACCCGGGGCCTCGAGCCCTGCAGAGAGAAGGTGCTGGAGGACCCCTCCCCCACCCATCCCCCCATCCCCCCACCCCCCTCATGGAATGCCTTGCAAGGTGCTGGAGCAGGACAGTGACAAAATCGGAGCCGTGTTTCAGGACTGCGGAGGCGCGCAAGGCCGAGTCAGAGCAGGGCCTAGAGGCCGAACATTCCTTCCTTAAAGAGCCTGGGACGTTTTCTCTTCTGGCTTCCGAAGCAGCGGCGTCTTGCCCTTCCAGGAAGGCACGGGGCATCCAGGCCTGGAAGGCGGACGTGCGTGGGAGGGCGGCGAAACTGTGCCAGCAAAGCCCCCGAGGAAAGAATCGGTTTTCTGTCCTCATTTTCACATGCACCTGTCGTGCCAAACCCTTGGCAAACTCTGTGTCATTCACCCTCCAACCTTCTCTGTGGATTCGGCCCCCGGGGTGGAGGGGACAGGCCCAAGTCTCCAGTATTGCATGCATTCCGGACATTCCTGCCTCCTGACAGCTCCTGGTACCAGGGCTAGGAGCGTCTGGGATGGCTACAGATTCCAGCTGACTCATCCGTGGGTGAGGAGACCAGTGCAAGGGGACGGGGTGTGGACGTTCTGTCACAGTCCCCCCAATCCAGAGGGGAAAGCGGGATGAGGGGCGAGCCCCAGGATGCGGGATGGAAGCAGCAGCTTTCAGCCTGGAGGATACTCAGGTGTCCCCCAGGGCACCGGTGTGGCTGTGGGAGTGGGGTGGGGTGGGGGGGTGGCGTCTTGGATAGCTTTGAGTTCTAGCGCTGTCACCCTCACCTTGCTAAATCTCTCTGGGCCTGAGTGTCCTTGTCCCGTGAAAAACGGGGACACACAATGTCCCGACCTCACAGCGGTGTGGTGGGAGTAAGTGAGAAAACATGGGAAACGTATGAAGCCAGGGTCCCTGGCGCGTGGGAGTCGCTTAAGGGGGGGACGATTTCTGGTGAGATGGCACCCTTTGGGTAGGAAGGATGCGAGACTGGCTTCCAGCCGAGCAGGCCAATATGTGGGTCCCACAAGACAAAAGCTGCAGATTTACAGGGTGGGGGCCCGCATTGCATGATTCCACGTACATGAAATACCTAGAACCTGCAAATTCACAGAGACCAAGGGCAGATTACACATTCTTGGGGCGGGGGTGGGGGTGGGGGGTCACTGCTTTGTGGGTGCAGGGTATCTGCTGGGGGTGATGAAAAGGCTTTGGGAACAGGACGGCGGTGGAGGGCAGCGGCAGCACTTGGTGAAATGTGATGAATAAATACCACGGAATTGTATCCCTGTGAGCGCGGTTACGTTGGGACATTTTATGTTGTGTATATGTCACCACAATAGAAATTAAAACAAAAACACAACCAAACCACCGTGGGAATGTCACTGCACTGGCCTGGGACTCTGAGTAGCGAAACCCTATCTCCGAATTTTCCCCAGGTCAGGCTTGGAGTCCAGCAGTGGCCGAGCCGCCTCCGAATTAGGGGGATGTGATAAATTTGGGGGGATGGAGACTGAACTGCAACAGGCAGTGGCTTTTCCGGTCCGCGCCTGGGTCTCCAGATGGTTTATAACCAGCTCGCTGCCAAATTCTTCTTGCTTCCCCTTCAAGGCATATCTGATGCCAGAGAGTTCTCAAAAAGAGAGGGGGGAGGGGAGGGAAGATGGTCCTTCCGTCAGGGCTGCTGGCCCTCCCTCCAGCTGTACTCTCCAGGGGGTGTCTCTGAAAGAGTCCCCCCATCCTCGGAGTCCCCCCCACCCTGCAGTCTCCTGGGGCCGGCGGGGAACGCCGAGTCCGGGGGAACGAGGACGGGATGCAGCAAGTGATGTGACCTTGGGCCTGTCACTACCCTTTCTTGGTTTTCACTTTCCCCATCTGTGAAAAAAAAAAAAAAAAGGAGGCTGGCTGAGGTCATGCAGATGGCAAGTTTCCGGCCACGCGGCCCCACGAGGTTCAGATTCTCTGAGTCCAGGGGAGGGAAGGGCTGATTACCATCTGTCTGTCTGTCTTGAGCCAGAGAGCACAGGGGTTAGGTGTGCGGGACTGGAGTTCTGTGGATTCGAGTTCAAATCCCTGCTCTGTGACCCAAGGCAAGTGTCACACCCTCTCTGAGCAGCTACCCTGTCTGTCAAATCGGCGCATGAGTCTCAGCCTCCTGCGTGGGTCGAAGGACAGAGTGAGAGGACACGTGGACGGGGCTCAGCGTGCTATCTGGCATTCACGATATTCCGTGTTATTTCCCCAGAAATGTGGACGTGTTCATTTTCACCAAACTGAGCTCCCAGAACTGAGAAGCCGAGGCTCGGTGGCGGTTGTTGGGAAGAGAATTCAGACCGTGTTTTACACGCCGCAGCGGGCCAGCTTCAGAAGGAAGCTGCAATTAATTCAGGGAAAGAGTCCCACGGTGTCGGCTCCAGCTCCCTCAGGCGGGTCTCAGAGCTCCTGCCAAAAGATGGGTTGGCGCGGTTCTCTCTGCCTTATGCCCATTAGCATGTTTCCAGATGTTTCAGGCAGCGGCCCTGGAATTCTTTCAGGTTCTGTTTCTGTGGCTCTCCTTTCCTGCAGCTTCTCTTTCCTCCGCCTTCCCCCAGCCGGCCGTCGTAGCTTGATGGTTGAAAGACCACGTCTTTCCCATCACTTTGGAACAGCCCCTCCACCCTGTTCCTTTCTCAGAAGATCCCTGGGAATGTTCCAGCCAGCCAAACTTCCCAAAGGCCGGCCCAGAAGAACCAGCCACCTTAGAAAAGAGTCTTTTTTTTTTTTTTACCAGCGATAACGGAACTCGCGCTTGGAATTCCTGTGTCGCCTGCCCCCACGTGCCCAGGGCCCTGGAAAATGGAGGTTTAGGGGGCTGTGGTGACTCAGTGCCGTAGCATGGAGCAAGAGGGAGGCAGGATCTCTTTTGAGTGCCTACTGCGTGCGATCACTCCATCTTTGTCACCCCAAACCTCAGAGAGGTTATGCGACTTGTCTGGGGGTACCCAGCTCCTGCGAGGGCCATACTTGCCCAAGTCCAAAGGTCCACCTCTTTCCATGGCAGGTAGATGGCCAGAGCACGTCTGTGTATGGTGCAGGGCTCTGGGGCTTTTGCTACTAGCCGTTTGTCAGCCTGGGTCCCAGGCCGTGTGCTTCAGACCAAAACCCGGCCCAGCAAGGAAGTAATTGGCCTTGCTTCCTAGTGAAGGAGAGAGCTGGATTGATTCTGAGATGCATCAGAAAAAAGGTGTGTGTGTGTGTAGTATGGGTTTGCATCCACGAAAAAGGGTATGAGGGTGTGTGTTTGCGTGAGGAGTGTGTGTTCATGTGTGTGTTTGCACGAGATGATGTTTGCGGGTCAGAAATGTGCATGTGTGTTTGAGGATGTGTGCGTGAGAGTGAATGTGTGTGCATGCGTGTGTGCATGCGTGTGTGCATGCGTGAGGCTATCGTGTACACATGTGAGGGCTAATGTGTGCACACTCCTGTATATGTGCATACACATGTGTACACATGGGAGGCTGTGTACAAATGCCTGAGGATTATGTGTGTGTGTGTGTGTGAATTGTGTGGTTGTATGAGGGGTGTGTGTACATGTGTGTGAGGATGTGTGTGCCTACCTGTGAGGCTGTGTAGGTATGAGAGCAATGTGTACACACCCACGTATACGCACACGCATGTGAGGATGCTCACTTCTGTGTTTGCACATGTACATGTGTGAGCAGGATTGTACAACCTGTTCACATGTGTGTGCATGAGTGCACACACTAAGGACACACCCATGTGCCCTCACAGGTGCATGCAAACGTGTGCACGAGCAGGCGTGAGGACCTATGCATGCAGGCTGGGAAGCAGGCATGGGGCTGGGGTGTGGAGAGAAAGGTAGATGCTTTGGTTTTGAGAGCTCTCCTCGGTGTTTCCCAGCACTGATAACAAGATCTTTCTAAAAAGGTATTTATCTCCTCCGATGGTCGAAGGGCAGCATTCAAGCAGAGAGGGGCTTTTTCTTCTCCTGGTAGGGCAATGCTGCTCACTCCCGGGGCCCCCCAGCCCGTGGACGGAAGGCTGCCTGGGGCCGGGTTGTGGACTCAGCAGGCCTGGCTTCCTGGGCCAGACTGGGCCGTGGGGCTGCTCCCTTCTCAGCTTGTGCGAGGCCCTCTGTATCTCAGGCACCTTCACTTCCCTGGCACCGGCTTTGTTTTGGCTCATTAAGGAGGAGCAGCCACTGAGAGGAGGCCTCTCCCTTCCACTCCCCATGCTGGGTTCTGCAAAGGACACTTGATTTAGAGTGCCTCGCTCTGCTTTCCCTGGCAGGAGGGGAAACACCGGAGGCCCAGGCTGTCTTCTCTGCTGAGCTGGAAGTGGGATTTCCTCTCCTCTTTTCGGTGGCTCATTGTGGATCTCAGCTGCTGAGTGTTTTTTCCTCAAGGTGGGATAATGCTGAGGGGGCTGTTGTGGGAAACTGGGGGAGTGGGCACAGGTGAAGAGAAAAGTTTCCTCATTGGGTCAGATAAGGAGGAAGGTCTGAGGGAGCCTGCTTTATTATTATTTTTATTTTTGCTGGCACCTCAGTGTTCATTTAAGTGTTGGTTGGTTTTTGTTTTTAATATGCCCCCTGTATTAGCTAGGGTTTTCTAGAGAGACAGAATCAGCAGGAGATATCCGTAGATATAAAAATTTTAAAGGGTCTCATGTAACTGTGAGAGTCCAAGGTCTGTAGGGCAGGCTGCAAGCTGGCAGCTCCAATGAAGTGCCTCGACAAACTCTCAGGGGAGGCTGCTGGGCAACCGTGGGAATGGAAGAGTCCTAAATCCATAGGGCAGTTGCCATGTAACTGGCAACTCCAATGAAGGGTCTGAATGAACTCCATGGGAGAGGCTTACCAGGTAAAGCAGGAAGAATGACCGTCTCTTCTGAATCCTCCTTCAAAGCCTTCTGGTGATTAGATTAAACATCACTTGTTGCAGAAGACACTCCCCTTAGCTGATTACAGATGCAATCAGCTGTGGATGCGGCCAACGTGATCATGATTTAACTCCAAGAAATGTTCTTATAGCAACAGACAGGCCAGCACTTGACCAACCAGACAACTGGCCACCACCACCTGGCCAAGTTGACACATGAACCTGACCATAACACCCCCCTCCCACCATTTTCCTTCACATGCTGCCTCTCCTCTGAGCTCTCCTTTTCCAGATAGAAACTCCTCTAAGCCATCACCTCCAACATGGCGGCCCAGCCTGCCTGCACCCTTCCAGGGTGACCGAACTGTGAGCGTCCTGTGGGTAGAGCCTGCTCATCGCCCCAATGCCTGGCGCATAATAGGCCTTTTTTACTTATTTGTCAAAGGAGAGAAGGAGGAGGTAACCCGCTATGCTGTAGGTGGACAGCCTTCCTCCATATTTATACTGAGCCCAAATCTACTTCCCTCTGAATGTCAACCCCCTGGAACAATGCAGATGAACTGTGACGCTCTTTCCCATGAAAGCCCTGACGCTATGGGAGGGCAAACATTATAATCCTACAAATGTCTCCTGTATCCCAGCTGGACACTATCTCTAGGACACTTCTCTTTGTCACATGCATGCAAAATCCTCCACTATTTGATCCCCTGTCTTAGTTTCCTGGAGTTGCTATAACAAAGTAGCACAAACTGGATGGCTTAAGGCAACTGAAATTTATGGTCTCACAGTTCTGGAGGCCAGATGCCCAAATTTGGTAGTGGAGATTCCTTGTTTGCCTCTTCCTAGCTTCTGGGGGGTTCACAAGCAGTCCTTGGCTTCAGTCTCTGACTCCATCGTCATGTGGACCCCTCCCCAATATCTGTCTGTGTCTGTCCAGTTCTCCCCTTTTTATGAGGACACCAGTCGGATTAGGGCCCACCCTAGTCTGGTTTGGCCTTGTCTTAACTAATCACACCTCCCAAGACCCTATTTCCAAATAAGGTCACATTCGTGGGATGGGGCTTAGGACTTGAACAGATTTTTTGGGGGGGACATAATTCAATCTATAATAGTTATCTTCATCAGGACAGGAACTGGTTTTTTCCAATGTGTACCTTGCAAAATGGTTCCTGACCTGGACCCAAAGTTCTAGATGTCTCCTGGTCAAGCTGACCACCACCTCCCTTTATTTGCACACACATGCAAAACTTCATTCTTTGCAACATCTTGGTTACACACTTAAGATACCTAAAGGGATCAGCTAAAAACTACTGGAATTAATAAAAGTATTTAGAAAAAATGGCCAGATGCAAGACAAACACTTTAGGTCAATTGTATTCTATACCACTGGGCTACCGAGCCTCGTAATAAAGACACCCTAGTCCCAATAGCAACAGAAGCCATAGGGCACTTAGCAACAAACATGTGTGGGGTCCTGACAAATCAAATGACACCATTTTATTGAGAAATTGAGAAAGACTCAAATAAACTAAATGTTGCTAAATGGGAGAACAGAATTCAGAAAATTTCTCTAGCCCCAAATTAACTTGCCAATTCATTATAATTCCAAGCGGAAACCTACCAAGATCTAATGATTAGTTTGGTTTTTTTTTTTAAGTTTGCAAATTCTTTATATTTCCAGCTGTTGAGACAAATATTTTTGAAAGCTAAGTTTACATCTAGCAGTGAAACCAGAGCCAGCTATTACGCAGCCAGAATGCTATAGTAATTGAATGCATGACCATTTTTCTTTTAGCACTTTCTTTGTTCTCCTCTTCTAGAAGTTATAGACATCCATTCGGGGTATCTGTCGTCGGAATGAAGACGCAATTACAACAGTCAAGTCATCTGAATTTCCTTCAATTGAGGTATCTATATTAAAAACATTGTACCTAACACTGTATGCGAGGGCTATGAGTGGCAATGGCAGACCCACCATGCAACGTAAGTATGGAATCATTTCTGACCAGTTGTCCATTTTGATGAATAGAATTTTCACTCATAGAGCACTCTGTTTTTAGCCTGCCAAATGCATGGATCTCCCTATGTACTGCAGAGTTGTGGTTGCTTTGCCTATAGCAGAACAGCTCTTCCGTATAGCAGGGATTTTATCAAGCTGAATTTCCTACTCAGTCAGAACCATTCCAGCTGCTATGAGGTGAGAACTAAGATTAAGCAAGATAGGAAGCGATAGGGGGAAGACAAATAAGTCTGTGAATTTAACATAGCCAGACAAGCTCGAGGATCCTAAGTCTACTGCTGGTCTTCACTATTTCAAATCCCATTTAAAATATATCTTAGCAGAGACATTAAGCTATTAAGCTTGATATTACTACCATATTGGGGGTGGGGGGAAGTAACCTAAGACAAAAGCATGTATTTGTGTGCCTTGCAATATGACCAACTTGTATTCTGTCATAGCAAAGAATTGAGACGCTGACTTGGGGCGACGGGAAATATGGTGATTTTTGAAAATGGATTTTCACCCTTTAGTTCCAGGTGGGAATGGTTGGCTTTTCAGTTCAACATTCTTAAATGTCATTCAGAGCCATCCGGTCTGCATTTATCCATTTTAAAGTTTTAATCACTCCTGAGGCTGAGAAATACAGTTTCCTAGATCCAAGCAACTTTCTGGAAGTTGGATTGCAGAGTTTTCTGTGTCTAGTAATAGGGACGCTGTTTATGATAAATGCCGTGGGCTAAGAACTGACCTAAACTTCCTACAATGTGCTTAATACTCCAAGTTTACATTTGATTTTCATAAGCTCCTGCACATACGAATGTCTTCTGGCCCTTTGTTTACCTGTTCCTTCAACCTGTTCAAAACCTCTCTTTCCTTCAAGAATCTACTCACGTGCCTTTCTTAGTATTTTTCCCCTAAACTCATCCCTGTTTAAAAATAATAGTTTGTAGGTATCAATCGCTGTACTACCATGAGATTTTTATTGGAGAAGAGAGAAAAGTAGATCTCATAGTATGGGCATAACAATTAAGAGGGAAAGCCTCACTCGCCCAATGTGCTCATTGCCCCCAATTTAAAGTATCCCATCATGGGGAGAACAGTGGAGACAGTTTCTAGGGGTTATGGGAAACAAACACGGCGCTAAGAGGGCCACAAGGCAGTGGCTGGGCTAAGAATGTGAATAAATATCCCTGAACTCCCAAGGATGAATATGTATTCCTATAAACAAGTTGGTCTCTATTTTTCCTCTTTCCTCCCTTTTGCTCTACTCGGCTGATCATATCCCCAGCTCCTCTTTCCACACATGAGGGAGAAGGAAAGGGAGCTAGACAAATCATAACCAGATTGTGATTGGACCCACATTATCAGCTTCTTGGTTTTTGAACTGCAGCAGCCTTCTGCATTTGTTTTAGGATGTGCCATAGGGCTGGGCCGCTCCATGCACTTCGGATCATCTTTTGCTCCCATCCTCAGGGTTGTCATATCAACTGAATAGAGCAATTATAGGGCACTGACAGCCTTCCACTGCTCCCTTACTGTGGAATACGGGTCTGAAGCCTTATAGAAACCTTTAGTGGTGTTTGTGTTGTCCTTCATAGCTTCCAGGACGGCTGGTTTCTAGTGTCATTACTGATGATTTGGTTCTAGCTGGATATATTTCTCACAATCCTTGAGCTGTAGCTCTACAGCTGTAGATGATTGCTGTAGAACAGGGTATCCATGGGTGCCATGCAACAGCTTTTGTAGAAAGCTGCATGCCTGGAGATACATCCCTTTCTGAAAACATTCATTGCGTTTGTTCATCTCTTCCAAAAGCAGGTTTGGGCTTATACAAGCCAGCTGATTTTGTTCCTTCCAGATCACCTCTGCCTGTTGTTGTTCTTGGGTAAATTTGGGGTTCGGTGCTTTACTGAAGATATATTATAGAAATGGATGGCATTCTCATACTTCTCTTCTTTGAAACCAGCATTGCCAATTTTCCCGCTTCAATGGTCTTCTCACAAAGTTCTTAGCATTTATTGTAGCTGATCTTTTCAAATGTACAGCTGCTTGATTGATAGTGACAAATCACTATAGGGACAAATCTTTGGCTCAGTAATAATGCCTCAAGGACTTGTCAAGTTTTTCTTCTTCTAGACATCATTTCCCCACTCTTTTTTTTCTTTTCGTTTCTGCCTTCTTGTTTGGAAGGCCTTTCTCCACTGGCTTCAGTGAGGCTCTTTTTTGGGAGGAAGCAATGGTGTCAGTTAGTCTCTTTATTCCTTATCCACACTGCCTGATCTACTCTGAGAACATGGAGTTGTCAGAATTTGGGTATTTCACAGTGTCACGCCCAGATCAGATGACTTATTCACATCTGCGGTATTAGCTCGCTGTAGGCAAAATCACCAAGGAATAGTCTTGACCTAGAGTCGCTTTCCAAGTTTTGGTAGTGTTCTAGTTTGCTAGCTGCTGGAATGCAGCACACCAGAGATGGATTGGCTTTTAATAAAAGGGGATTTATTTTGTTAGTTCTTCAGAGGAAAGGCAGCTAACTTTCCACTAAAGTTCTTTCTTACGTGGGAAGGCACAGGGCAATCTCTGCTGGCCTTCTCTCCAGGCCTCTGGGTTCCAACAACTTCCCCCCCGGGGTGATTTCTTTCTGCATCTCCAAAGGCCTGGGCTGAGCTGCAAGTGCTGAGATATGCTGAGCTGCTTTTGCTGTGCTATGTTGAGCTCTCTCATTTAAGCACCAGCCAATTAAGTCAAATGTCATTCATTGCAGCAGGCACGCCTCCCTAGCCAAGTGCAGATGTAATGAGCAACAGATGAGGTTCACGTACCATTGGCTCATGTCCACAGTAACAGAACTAGGTGCCTTCACCTAGCCAGGTTGACAACTGAATCTAACTACCACAGGAAGAGATTAGGCATACCAAAAGTTTCATGAATCTCCTCTCTACCAGTCAAGGCTCCAGATTTTATAAACCTTCTTTGAGTTAGATTATTTTGTGTTTCAGGTCCGCCTGATAGGATCACTTGGATTTTTCAAGCCAGTTTAAGAATTTAAATACTATTGCTTTCTGCAAAATTATCCCTTGCCTCAGTCAAGCTTTCTGAGAACAGTTTTATGGTCTTCTTCATAAGCCTTCTTCTCGTAGTCTCTTTCCTTGGCACAGGACAGTGGTGGTCAAGCAGGGTGATTTTTCTCTCCAGGAGGCATCTGGTAATGTCTGGAGACTTTTTTTTTTTTAATGCATCATTTTGACGGGTTGGAGGATGTCTTTCTAAATCCAGAAAATCTGGTGGTCTTTCACTTAGCATAAATACAGGAGGTGGTGTTTTTAATACCAGAGCTCTAAATGGAATTGACTGAATAAGGTCAAGATCTGCTGGCTCTGAAAATGGAACATCTTCATTATTTCTTACTACAATTCTCTCTGGAACCTGCATTATTCCACTAGCATTTGGAAATCCGTCTTGAAATCCTTGTCCCATGTCAGCATTTGCTGGTGCTACCTTTAATTTTTCTGGGACCCTCATTCGCTGACAAATACCTGTGGTGTATTCCATTTGAGACTGAACTCGACTAATTTCTGCCATCTCAGCAGCAGTGGGAGAAGGAAATGCTGCCCCACTCACCACATGTGTACCAACTACTGCTTGAAATTTGGCAGTACCTGCTTCCGTGCTTCATATTAAATCCTTTAACTTGCATCAACCTATAGGCGATGAATTGAGAGCCACTTTCGACCCCTTGGGCTCTCAGAGGCCATTGACCCCGTGCATGAAGGCACCGGGCAAAGCACCTGCCAGAGTGGCCTGCAGTGGGCTGGGAGAGACCTCATGATTAGTTTTTAAATAAAGAAATCTTTATCTAATAACTTGAAGAAAACAATCTGAAAAAGAGGAGTGAAGTGAGGTGAGAGAGGCCTGTCTCACCAGCTATTAAACATATTATTAACTAAAAATACTCGAGAGTGCCATCCAAAATAGGATCATGAATGAACAGATTTGTATTCAGTGCAGTATTTCCGGGGACACTTGAATACCTGCACAGATGAAAGAAAATACCCTGGAACCATTATTTGCAATGTGGACTATTTCACCATCTCCACCCCGAGGTGAATTCTGGTTTATAACCCCGTCAGCTCAGTGGGAAAGGAAGCCCCTGAGTCCCATTTCTGCAGTGACACGGGGGTGCCATAGGCAGATGGGGTGCAACAGGGGCGAACTTAGCAGGGCCCTTTGCACACAGCTGACTGTGCGAGTCTGGAGACCCCTCCTCCATGTCCTGGCTAGTCCTGCCACCAGCTATGTTCTAGGGTTTTGTAATCATCTGCACATCTTTTCCTCTGCAGAGTCATTTGAATTTCCAGAAACAAGTTGGGTTGGGAAAGCACCCTGAATTTGCAGATTTAATATTCTCTGCCTCATCAGAAATGCATCGAGCGTCTGCAATGTGCCAAGCCCTACATGAGCCCATGGCGCTGAAGGAATCACTTGAAATGTCAAGTTATCCTTGAGGGCATTTTAGGGAGAACTTTGTGCCATGCTGTTATTCTACAGATTGGAGAGGAATTTTTTTTAAAAAACCCACCCAACATCAGGGCTCTGCTTTCTGAAACAACCAAGTCATATCCCTAATGGGAATCCTCGGGCTCAGAAGTCTGAGGTCCAGCTTCAGAATTCAGACTCCTGGATCCGACAGAGGTGACTGGGGGATGTGGGGAAGAGGAAGCCATTCCTCTGTGGTCTCACATGCCCAGGGCTGGAAAACGGGAAGAAGGTCTGAGTGGCCCACATGTAACGCGGTATGTGGCTGACCCCCACACCCGCCCCACCCCAAGACCGAACTTGGCTGCTTTTCCACATGGCCAGCCCCACACTTCTTGATGTGTTTGTTTTTTCTATCTTGTTGTTTTCTTCTGAATCCCCCTCCTCATTGATTTAGCAGGGGAGGGAGTGGGTGCCCACAGAGCCGAGAGCTTAAAGATAAAGCCCTCACTTGAGACAGTGGGAGATGCTCTGGCCAGGAGAGCAGGGCTACCGGGCAAGTGGGCCCAGCTTAGTGCAGAAGATTGAGGGGGGAGCCCATGTGGGGGATAGGGAGAGGGGAGAAACGTCACTTCCCAGCAAGGGGGCCTGCCGAAGGAGCTGACAGGTGGGACTCAATTCTTCAGGTGTGTGGGGAGGTCACATTCTGAGACCCAGCTTGCTCAGAGGATGGCGAACCTGGATGCACATTGGAATCACCTGGAGAGCTTTAGCAAAACCCGTGCACAGGGCCCAGCCCAGCCCAATTCCATCAGACTCTCCGGGGGGTAACATTCAGGCATGAGTGTGTTGCTGGGACAGCTTTCCAGGTGATTCTAATGCAAAATTAGGTTTAGGAACCTCTGGTCAAGAGGGAGCGTGATACTGCTTGCCTAATTATACCTGATCTAATGCAAATGAAAACACACACGTGTACATGTGTATATACACACACACACACACACACACACATATATCCATCCATACGCACATGTACTTTATATGGGTGTGCAAATGGGTGTGCATATACACACGTGTGGACACACACACACACAACCACAGGTCAAGATAGCAATTTTAAGGCAAAAGAAAATCTTTATTATATATGCAGTGGGGTATTTCCCGTGACTCCCAGGATTGTGTCGATGGTAAAGCTGCACGGAGAAGATGATTGCAATGGGTATTTCAACCTTAGGCTAATCTCTCCGTCTTATGCACAGTGCTTGATATATATATTTTTCTTCCTTAAAAAACAAACAAACAAACTCATTTTTGGCTGCTTTTCTAATTTGTAGGAAAAACAGATTCTGGAGGTACAGAAGCAAACAAACCAGGCTTTCTCATCCTAAATCAGGATTTCTTTCATTTACCCCTTCACTGCCCTTACCTGGTTTCCTAGGACTAATAGTAGTCATATTTGCAAAAGGATTCTCTCTCCGAGGGTCTCTCTCAGCCAGTGTCTTAACCGGGGCATTAGCGAAGGGTTGAAAGGCGGCCCCCCTGTGTCTGTGTCTTCTCCAGGTTTTGCTCCGATGGCAGGGAGGGTCGTGATTCTGAATTAGGCATCTCCTGGCTGACGCTGGTTAGTGTGAGGCATTTTAACTGCCGCCCGATGTTCCAATCATTGTCATCAGATGCATCCTGAGAAAAGAACATTTTAAGGTTCGGGGGTGAGTCTCCTCTCTCTCTGTCTCTGTCTCTCTCTGTCTCTCTCTCTCTCTCGTAAACAAACTTAGGTCCAGATCATAATGCAGAAACTGAAAAGAAAATCCCACCTTTTTCAGAAAGTCCCCCCCATCTCTGGGTGACCCTTAACCCATCACCCAGTGTCGTCTCCAGGGAGAAGCCTGCCTAAAACCTTGGCTCCTAAGAAAGCCCCGCTTCCGAGAAAGAGAGCTGCCACCGCAGAGGTACAGCTGTTTTCTGCGATCATTGGGAGGAGATGAGCTGGCTCGGAGAGCTGGACCAGCTCGGGCAGGGAAGGCCTCTTCCAAGGAGGTAAGTGAAGGGGGAAAAAAAAAAGATTCCTCATTTACATCGAGAGTAAACTTCCTGTCCTATTAAACAATGAGGCATTCAAAAAGCAGCCTGAGTAAAAGTCCCCTGATGCAATGAAAGGGTGAGCAATTTCATGTCAGGATGTTGTTATGGGATTTATACATGTCCTAGCGAGGGCTTGAGGTGAAAACCCGAGCCAAAGACAATAGCCTGCAACCCGGCATGCACAGAAATCTCATTGCGGAGAGGTTTGCCTTCCGAGAGGATGGCAGACTTTTCACAAACAAACTGACTTTCAAAGGTAGGCTTGCATCACTGGGCCTCTTCCACTCGACGCTTCCCTTTAGCTCAGATCTGGCCCCTCGGTGGCCTCGGTTTACTTTATGAGTTTCTCACACACATTGAGAAGCAATTATCTGGCCAACAGGAAAGTAATTGTAACTGAATACTTCCTTTGTCAAGCCCTGATGATGGGGTGGGGGTGGGGGTGGGGGTGGAAGTTTGCGTGTGTGTGTTGGGGGGGGGCTGGGCCACTCTGCACCCAGGGGCACCCCTCCCCCACCCTCCCATCCACCTCCCCCCTCCACTCCCCACCCCCGCACCCCCTTAGGCCGAATTCCCCAGGGAGGGTGCTCTACGGGATGGGAGAACGGGGGAATTTTCTTACATCACTTGCCGTGCTCGCATTCACTCACAAAATCCTGAGTCACGACTGGAAGCCGCGTTGCCTTGCCTCGAGCCTCTCTGGCTGAAACCAGAGGTTATGGATTTAGAAACCTGACCCCCGTCAGGGCCGCCTCGGGACCGGTTCATCAGAGGAAACGTGTGTTATTTTAGTCGTTCCCACTTCAAGCCGAAGCACCTTTTAATTGAGGGGATTACGTGAGGACAGTGGCTCCTTTGCGGCTTAGGAAGCCAACGGCCGCCGCTGGTGAACAATACGTAAACTTGGGGCGAAGTTGACAAAAGGGGCAAGTCTCTCTGTTTGTTTAAGCCGAGATTAAGTGAAAGGAAAAGTTTTTCTTTCCCATCCCGGGACAAATGCGAAACACATGTTTTTCCCTTTCGACTTTGTAGTGTAAGGCGCAAACGGTTCGCCCCCATCCCCACCCCCTCCGCTGTGAGTTTTCAAGGATTTGCAGAATGTTTCCTTTCTTTGGCGGCCAAAGCCAACAGAACCTTTATATTTCCAGACAGTGGAACCGAGGGGGTGATGGCCCGGTTGGTTCCAGGTAATGCGAAGCACAGAGAAAGGGTGGGAGATGGGTGAGGGGCTCCCGGACTCACCATTCCGGGATACAGATGGGATGGCGAAACCCAGTGCAAGGAACCCTTGGGAGCTGGGGTTCCAGTGTTCGCTCAACCTCTGCTCACCTGCCCTCGCTGAGCCTTGGCTTTCCTACCTGCACGATTAAATTGATTGAGCTTTAAATGTCTAGGGGGTAAGTTCCAAGTCTGCTGAGAATGTTTGGGTTTTTCCCGTCCATGATTTAACCTGCCATTCTGGAGACATTCCTAACGGAGGGCATGCTAAGCATGGCCTGCTCAGGGCTTGTGGGTTGGGACACCTCCGTCATGGAGCGTGACCTGCCACTGAGTCACCATGACCTTGAACAACTCACACCCCCTCCTCCCGAGTCCTTCTCCTTATCTAAGGAAGGAAGATGGACAGACTTGTCCCTGACAGTGCAACTGAGATATGTGGCAAGCCTGAATAAGCCCGGGCTGTAGAGTACTTTGCATTCCTTGGAATAAAAGGATCATTCATCTTGGATGATAAGTTAAAAAAAAAAAAAATACTAGCCCATAAATATTTTTTGGATTATATCAAGAACAAAAATCAAGAAAATTGAAATTCTTTTCTCTGGGCTTTCCTGAAATTGCTACTTGTTTAGGGAATGTAAGCACCAAATGACCCACATGGGCTGTAAAAAGCAGGGCTGTTTTCCTCTCCAGCATCCAAAGCAAGGTTTTTTAGAAGATTGCTTTGATCATGTTTTTGCTTTGCCCAGAAACCTTCAAGAGTCCCCTCGCCTCCAGGATGAAGTCCAAACTGGCCTTCAATTCCCATTATAATTTGGCTGCCACCTGCTTGATTAACTGTGTCTCCTACCTGAAATCCTAGAATTCACAGGGCTCTCTAGGCTGATGCAGAAATCACCCTTCAATATCTTCCCACAAACAGGCTAGTCTCTTTTGAGCACATGTCATGGAGAAGTAATCTGACCTTTCCCTAATCATCCCTCATTTTCCCAAACTTCTTCCCTATTTTGAATCAGAATCTGTCTCATCATAAATTCCATCCATCCATTGGCCCTGTTCTACACTGGAACAACCCCAATTTGGCTAAAGCTTCTGTCTCAGTGTTTGAAGAGCGTCTCATGGTGCCTCTAAGAGACCTCATTTCTGCACCAGACAACCTTAGGATTTTTAACAGGCTTTCGTTGACTTAGTTTTCAGACTCTTAACTGTCCTTTCGCTGGAGGTGCTTCAAATGGTCAGTGCTGCTTAAAAGAATGTGACACTTTGAACGCAATGCTCTATTGTAAATGTGGATGGAGTAGTGGAGAGAGAGAGAGAGAGAGAACAAATGTGGGGTTCTCTGCCAATGCCCACAACAGCCAATCCATGACACCGGGGTTTCAAGGTGAGAAGGTGTTTATTGTTGTGTGTGAAGCAGGAGGTCAGATGGTCTATTCACCCCAAAATCTGTCCCCCCGAGTCTAAGGAGCTTGGGGTTTTTATGGATTCAATCAAGGGGGATGGAGTTGTTACCATCACAATATTAAGAGTCCATGGTGCTGAGACTAGCTTAGAATAACTATTACCATAGTAAGTATACACAGGGCTGAGACTAGCTGAGTTTCAGTAATTTCAGGTCTTAATTTCTGCCTGTTCTACACTCTAGAAAGAAAAAAGACATCTAAATAGCAATTCAGGGATCACAATCATTTGTTCTCTTTTTTTTTTTGCCTGGACAGGCACTGGAAATTGAACCTGGGTCTCCTGTATGGCAGGCAAGAACTCTGCCTGCTGAGCCACCATGGCCCACCCAATCATTTGTTCTTAATTTCTCGGTGACAGTAGTTTCTCCTTTGTTTCTGTAATAGAGTAGGCAGGAGATGTGACATTAATTCAGAGGCTTAACAAATATTGAGGATTTTTTCCCTCTCTTAAGTAGCTGTTCCAGTTGAGTGACCCAAATGGCCCCCAAGTCTACAGTCATTCGGGAACCCAGACCCCTTCCTACTTAGGGCTCCATGATTCGGTGGAGAGTTCTGGTCCCAGCCGGGTGCAGACCAGCCAGCAAGAAAAGGGAAGAACGTGAGGAGGACGTGCCCCCTCCTTTTCAAGGACCCCAGCCCTCAACCCAGGCCACCCTTTTGGCATCCCACTGGGGAGAACTCAGTCCTACGGCCACATCCCACTGCAAGGGTGACTGGGAAATGTGGTACAGCCCTGTGTTGAGAAACCCCATGACTGTGAAGAACCCAAGAATAGATGCTGACAGCCACAAATATATGGCCACAGCTCATTGGGCTTCCTTCCATTCCTAGAACGCATGGGGCTCCTTCCAGGCTCGGGGCTGATGTCTCGCTGTTCCCCCTGGAATGCTCTGCCTCCCAGGCCCTCCTGCCTTTCCTGTGGTCTGAGTCTGACTGCCACTTCCTCAGAGAGGCCTGAATGCCAGGAAAAGTGAGTTCCCTCATTGTCTTTTTCTACCCTTCATTGTGTCCCTCCAGGCCCCTGTCACAGGTTTTAATGATTTTATGTTTCTTTACTTTTCAGTGCTTGCTTCTCTCCCCTACTAAACACATGGTGTGCTTTGTTCTACAGAGCATATTCACTGCCCATCTCAGTGATAGATCCATATTGGTGGTGGTGGTGTGTGTGTGTGATCTAAAAAGGATTTGTTGAGTTAAAGACTATATGGACAATATCTTTTTTTTCGGAGCACGCCACACCATTGGGTCATATTATGGCAAACTAAAAATCCTAGGTCTCTTTTCATATTAAGTATTGTTCAGGCGTATTTCTCTATCCGCTTCTTGAGAAGCTGATTTTTTTTTTTTTTACTGTAGCTATGGTATTTTTACATTTATATCTTTATATTTTGGCTAGTGTTTTTGTCCATCTTTTTAGCACCAGAAGTTCTTTTCTTCTTTTTACATATATATGTCAATTAATACATTTATTTATCCCTTACAGTTTCATATTATCCAAAACACTAAGAGACGTATCCTGTGTTTCCTCAGGTCATTGCTAAACATCAGTTCAAAAGGAAATGGATCAAGTATTGGAGATGAACTTCTATTCTCTCATCAGTCCATCATTAACTCCCTTTCGGGATGATTGTTTCATTATAGAATCTACTCTTAGTAAGACTGTGCCAAAGCCACTGTCAAATGCCTGCTGAAACTGGATGCACAATGGAACTCAGGGCCTTCCATTATATACCTGCCCAGCATCATAGAAATTTTAGGTTAGAAAAGATCAAATTCCAGATAATCACAAGAATCCCCTTGACAGCCTCCTCTAGTGTATCAGCCTAGTAAGTAACCTTAAAAAAACAGGAAGTGAGGTTCATTTGACATGACTAGTTCTCAATGAACCCATGCTTGATTCCTAATGACCATTGTTCTAAGTGTTTACGAACGTTCTGCTTCATAATTTGTTCCAAAACTTTACCAGGATCTACTCTCTTCTCCTTTCTGGAAATTCTACCAGGCTGGTCCATTCTTTTTCTCCAGATGTTCCTCGAATCCTCAGACCTCTGAGCAGTCTTGTCTTCCTTTCAGTATGAAATGCTTTTCCTGCCTGACTACATATCTAAACCCTGACTTTCCCTTAAGATCCAGATCAAATTTCAGCCCCTTTATGTAATATCCCTTCACCATTCCAGACCTCTCCCTGTTCTGGGTCTCTATGTTATTCGTTTGCTCAACCTTCTGACAGCCAGTAGCTCAGCCCATGCCTCGCACAGAGCCCATTCTTGACAAGATGTGTGGATTACGATGTGGTCTCCCAGTGTGCCCGGAAATTTAAGATGATCTTTTAAATAAAGTCCTCAGTGTCAACCAAGAATGAGCAAACTTAAGCTGCAAGACATTAATTTGTGCATTTATTTGGGGTCATAGAATTGCTATTCAGGGACTACAGATCCAGTTAGTGGCTGGTATCTTGTCCTGCTTTGGCATTTCCAGGCAAGAGTTTATAAAGGAAAAGAGGAAGATAAGGCAAGTAGTTTGCTTTTGGTGGATATTTGGGGTGCTCCAATTGTCCGATTTGTTTTTGATGTCCTCATGTCCTTAGGATTTTTAGGATCACTGTTGTTTGAGGGCTTGAATACTTTGGCAGTCTGTGATATCTGGCTGAAACTTGCCTAAGAGTAGCCTCTATATGACTTCCCAACTCCATTTGAAATCTCTTAGCCATGGAAACTCTGTTTTGTTTTATTTCTTTCAACACAAGGGAGCTGTAGAATATCGAATTTTTTTACACTAAGGAACAGTGACACTGATCAAAAGTGGTGGGTTCACTGTACAATATACTCAAATGACCAATTCCTGAGAAACCAGGCTTTCAAAGAGACACAGAATTTATTGCTAGGTGCAAAGCAGGAGATTAGATGGCCTATGGGCCTAAACATCTGTCTCAGAATTCACCTTCACAAACCTTCTACAACTTTCCATATGCATTCAGGATGATTTATTACATATAAATTACCATATAATTTAAATGGTAATAATTTACCATTTAAAACCATTTTACTTTAGGACGAACCATACTCCTTTAGATGAGCTTATCAAATTTTAGTCAGTATTGACTACAAAAAACAAAATTGACTTTCAAAACCTTCTGCAATTTCCCATATTCACTAAGGCTTTTCCCTACACATTCTAAAGGATAAATCAACACACTTTTCTTTAACAAAGCACATCTTGTATATTGTACATACCCGCATATGTTTTTACCAAAAAGATCTTTGAAACTATCTTTAAGCATCTCACAAAACATAATTATTTTAAAAATAAAGTTTGTCAAAATAATAACTTAATTTCATTAAACAAAAACTTACTTTTTCTTAAAAACCTTCCAGCTTATTTTATCAGTCAACTTGTATACATTTAAGGAGAATATACCTAAGCAGAATAAAATTGTATTTGTTGGGTTCAAAAAGTCATCATATGGCCAAGAGAGATCAAATGAAGTCAAGAGGCTATTCTGGAAGCTACTGTTATGCTGTTCCAGTTAGATAGTGCTAATTGCCATTGTTTGCTAAACTCCAACCAACATCACTCCTAAGGATGCCTAGGGCTCCAATTGAGATTCTATAAAGGTTTCATGCACTGGGTATGTTTTCCTGGAACCTATAATTCCTGGAAGGTTCCTAGGCCAGATAAATCCTGAAACCCAGAGGGAACCATCCTCTCCAAGATTATCAATTAATTACAACCCCCTATTCTTTAGTGTTGACACCCTTTCTCAACATGAAAAAGTTGAAATGGGCATTGCCCAAAGATCCCTATAGATTGGGAGAAGGATCAAAGGAGAAGGAGGAAGTATAACAGGAGAAAATAAGATTTAACAAACGAGTATGGCTGCTGAATCAGTATATTAATATTCCTTCTAGTCTCCAGTATTTTGGAGCAGCTAAAAGGAAAAATCTGAGATGGTGGAATAATAGCCCATGACAAGCTCTGGGATCTGTTCTGTAACTACTTGTTGAAATGTGCTTTGAAAAGTATTGCTTTTTTCTTTCTTTGCTTTGTATATATGTTATATTTTATATTAAAAACTTTTTTTTAAGTCACCATAAAAACAAGAATAAGAACAGATTTTGTCATTGCATTTTTTTGCAGTTGTATTTGCTTTTTATATTCCTTCTACCGGAATTTTTTAAATCTCTGTTTTCATAATATCCCCCAATTATAAACAACTTCAAAAGTATATTGACTATCAAGCTCTGGAAAATATACTACAATAATTTGTCCCAAGCTTAAATCCAGGAAAACATTTCCATAGATTTCAAGGATATTTTCTTTTACTTACAGAAATTTGGCAGTTAGATCTTATTTGATTACTTCTAACCCAAGGCTATTTATATTTTATTGAGAATTTTGGCTTCTGTGTTCATTAGGGAGATTGGTTTGTATTTTTCCTTTCCTGTAGTATCTTTACCCAATTTTGGTATTAAGTGATGTTAGCTTCATAAAATGAGTTAGATAGTGTTCCTTTTTCCTCAATCTTCTGGAAAAGTTTGAACAGGATTAGTGTTAGTTCTTTTTGGAATGTTTGATAAAATTCCCCTGTGAAGCCATCTGGCCCTGGGCTTTTCTTTGTAGAAAGATTTTTGATGACTGATTGAATCTCTCTCTACTTTTAATTGTTGAGATCTTCTATTTTGTCCTGAGTCAGTGTAGTTTGTCTGTGTGTTTCCAGGAATTTGTCCATTTCATCTAAGTGTAGTTTGTTGGTGTACAGTTGTTCATGGTATCCCTTTATGATTTCTTTTATTTATTCAGGGTCTGTGGTAATGCACACCCTCTCATTTCTGATTTTGTTTATTTGCATCTTCTCTCTTTTTTTCGTTGTCAGCCTTGCTAGTGACCCATCAATTTTATCGATTTTCTCAATACAACTTTCAGTTTTATTGATTCTTTCTATTGTTCTTTTGTTCTCCCATTCATTTAACTCTGCTTTAATCTTTGTTATTTCTCGTCTTCTATTTGCTTTGGGGTTAGTTTGCTATTCTTTCTCAAGTTCCTCCAGGTAAGCAGTTAAGTCCTCAATTTTTGCTTTCTTGCATCTTTAATACAGGCATTTAGGGCAATAAATTTCCCTCACAGCACATACTTTCCTGCATCACATAAGTTCTGATATGTTGTTTTCTCATTTTCATTTGTCTTCCGATAGCTACTGATTTCTCTATCAATTTCTTCTTTGACCCACTGATTGTTTAAGAGTGTGTTATTTAATCTCCATGTATTTGTGAAAGTTCTTGTTCTTTGGTGGTTATTGATACCCAGTTTCATTCCACTATGATCAGAGAAAGTGCTTTGAATAATTTCAATGTCTTTAAATTTATAAAGAACTTTTTTGTGCCCCAGCATATGATCTATCCTGGAGAATGTTCCATGAGGACTAGAGAAGAATGTATATCCTGGTGTTTTGGGGTATAATGACCTATATATGTCTGTTAGGTCTAATTCATTTATCAAGTTGTTTAACTTCTCTATTTTCTTGTTGATCTTCTTTCTGGTTGTTCTATCTATAGAAGAAAGGGGTGTATTGAAGTCTCCTACTATTATTGTTGAACTGTCTATTGCTCCCTTCAGTTTAGCCAATGTCTGTCTCATGTACTTTGGAGCTCCTTGATTAGGAGCATAAACATTTATGAATGTTATTTCCTCTTGGTGAATTGCTCCTTTTTTCAATATAGAATGCCCTTCTTTGTCTTTTATGATGGCTTTACATTTAAAGTCTATTTTTGTCTAATATTAGTATAACTACTTCTGCTTTTTTTTTTGTTACATCTTGTGTGGAACATCTTTTTCCATCCTTTCACTTTCAATCTATTTGTATCTTTATGTCTAAAATGAGTCTCCTATAAGCAGCATATATCTGGGTTATATTTCCTAATCCATTCTGCCAATCATATCTTTTAATTGGTAAGTTTAGTCTGCTAACAATAATACTAACAAAGGTATTACTGAGAAGGCTTTTTTTTAATCCACCATCTTATCCTTTGGATTTTATCAAATCTATATATTCTTTTCTATCTTTTTTTTTTCAAATTTTTAAACTTTAAAAAAAAATTGTATAATATAACCCTATATACAAAGCAAAGAAAGAAAAAGGTAATAGTTTTCAAAGCATCCTTCAACAAGTAGTTACAGAACAGACCCCAGATCCCTCTATCTCTTTTTATCCTTTAAGTTACCCTTAGTGGTACTCTTCAATTCTGTGCCCTCCTCCAGACCTCCCTCTCCTGCCTTTTTTTTTTTTCAACTGGCAGAATTCCCTTTAGTATTCCTTGAAGGGCTGGTCTCTTGTTGACAAATTCTTTCAGGATTTGTTTATCTGTGAACATTTCAATCTCCCCCTTAGTTTTGAAGGACAATTTGGCTGGGTACAGAATTCTTGGCGGGAAGTCTTTCTCTTTCAGGATCTAAAATATATCATACCACTGCCTTCTCGCCTCCAGGGTGTTAGTTGAGTAGGCTGAACTCAGTTTTATGTGGTTTCCCTTGTATGTAGTAGATTGTTTTTCTCTTGCCACTTTCAGGATTTTCTGCTTCTCTTCAACATTGGATGGACCAATTAGTATGTGTCTTGGGGAAGGCCTGTTTGGATTTATTCTATTTGGAGTTTGTTGGGCTTCTTTGATCTGCGTATTTATGCCCTTTATAAGGGTGGGAAGTTTTCCCCCATTATATCCTCAACTACTCTCCCTAGCCCTTTACTCTTCTCTCCTCCTGGGACACCAATGGTTCTTACATTTGTGCCCTTTGTTTTGTCCATCATTTCCCTAAGATCCAATTCAAATTTTTCCATCTTTTTTGCCATTTTGCTGTTTTGAGTGTTTGAAATCAGTTGTCCTGTCCTCTAGTTTGCCTATTCTTTCTTCTGCCTCTTCAAATCTGCTGTTGTGTGTCTCTAGTATATTTTTTATTTGATCTACAGCAACTTTAATCTCTGTGATATCTGCTATTTTTCTATCTATTTCCTCTTTATACTCTTCTAGTATTTTCTTAATGTCATTAGCCATCCCATCTTTGATTAGTTGTTCCAAAAGTCTGTGTGTCCTCCAGTGTTTTAATTTGGTCATTAGGCTGCTATATCTGTCTGCATGTTGATATGCTTAGTGACCTTCTGTTGTCTTTGTGGCATGTGAGTATCTGGATTGGTTTACTTTGTAAGTTCATTTCCTTCAGTCGTCTGAAGCTTTGTATTTGCGGGATGGATGTGGGGCGTGGGGTGGCCACAGCAGTGTGATGATGCATTGCAGCGCAGGTTTAGGCACAGGTTGGGGGCACCACACGGGTGCCTTTGAGCATGGGGTGCAAGTTGCAGGGCTGTAGAGGTGCGGGGTGGGGGCCGTGGGTATGTGGTGAGCTCAGGCAGACCACGAAGTCCAGGAGCAGGGTGCAGTGTGGGGGACGCAGAGGTAGAGCATTCCTCGTCCTGGTCTCCCCATCCATGCACTTCTGAGGGCTCCGGGCTTCCATCTGAAGGGGTGTGTTAGGCTGTTCTTGGCGTCTCAGTTCTTCAGCTTTTCTAATCAGGGCCTCCCTCTGTGGTGTCGAAGATCCTCCCTGGTCATTTACACCCTGGAATTGACACCTCAGTCACCTTCCCATCCTTTCTCTAGCTGTTCCTTGGAGCTCGGGTGAACTTGACCTATCTTATCCCGCCATCTTCCCGGAACCCTCTATTCTGTCATCTTCTCGGAAAAATTGTCTAGCCCTTTTGCCGTATTCTGTGCTGACTCAAAAAGCCTTGGGTTTTTTGTGTGTTTGTTCGTTTTCTGCCAGCCCCTTCCCCTCTCTGCTGGGGCAAAATCTCCTAGTACCTTTAATGCTTATTCCAGGTTTCTCTGTGCTGGGGGCCTGTTTTCAGTAGTCAGAATTTGTTAATTAATTCCACAAGAGGAGCTTGGCTGAGCTACGCCCTTGCTGCTAGTAGAGTCTCTTTCCTTTCCCCTTGGGAACCCAGGCTGTCGTGCCCATGGGGAAGGGGTGCCGGCCTCTGCACCTTGGGGGGCCCATGGTTCTGTGTGGGGTCTCAGCAGGTCCAGCTTGTCCAGACTGGTGTACACTGTGTGTCTGGTCACTGATGTAGCCCCAGCAATTGTTCTGTACTGTTCCTGGTTACTCTGCTCTGGAGGATGAACTAAAGTCCACGCCTCACTAAGCCGCCATCTTGCCCCCGTCCTATATTTTAATAATGATTTGTTTATTACAGTTACCACTGCAAAGGTATTATTGGGAAGAAAACAACTTTAAGTGAGGAAGTCTTGCAAAAGCTACCAGAATGTGATATGCCAGAAACAGAATGGTTTTTAAAAAGGGGAATTTAAGTTGTACGTTTACAGTTCTAAGGCCATGATAACGTCCAATGAAAGGCATCCAGGGAAAAACACCTTAGTTTGAGAAGGTGGGTCACATCTCCATGGAAATAATGAAAAAGCTCCCACCCAGCAATACTGAATGAGGATGAAAGGACGTGGCTTTTCTGGGGTCCACCACAGATTCAAACCAGCACACACGGACTATTCCACAGCATTTTTTCTTTGCCTACCAACTCTTTTTTTTTTTTTTTTAATATTTTTATTGACAAATCTTCATACAAATATAGTCCATACATGGTGTACAATCAATGGCTCACAATAGAATTACATAATTGTGTATGCATCACCGTGATCACTTTTAGAACCTGTGCATCACTCCAGAAAAAAAATTAAAGGAAAACTCACACATTCCATACCCCTTATCCCTCCTTCTCATTGGCCACTAGTATTGCAATCTACCCAATTTTTTTTTATCCCTTATCCCCTCTATTATTTATTTTTTATCCATATTTTTTTACTTATCTGTCTATTCCCTGGATAAAAGGAGCATCAAACAGACACAACCACACAGTCACATTGTAAAATTATATAAACAATTATCTTCAAGAGGCAAGGCTACTGGAATACAGCTCAACAGTTTCAGGTACTTCCCTCCAGCCTCTCCAATACACCATAAACTAAAAATGGCTATCTATATAATGCATGAGAATAACCTCCAGGATAACCTCTTACCTCTGTTTGAAATCTCTTAGCCACTGAATCTTTATTTTGTCTCGTTTCTCCTTTCCCCCTTTTGGTCAAGAAGCCTTTCTCTATTCCATGATGCTGGGTTCTAGTGAATCCTAGTTCTGTCCTGTGTTGCCAGGGAGATTTATACCCAGAGAGTCATGTCCCATATAAGGGGGAGAGCAGTGAGTTCACCTGCCAAGTTGGTTTAGAAGGAGGCCACATCTAAGCAACAAAAGAGGTTCCCTTGGGGTGCCTTTTAGGCCTTTTTTTTTTTTTTTTTTGCATGGGCAGGCACTGGGAACCGAACCTGGGTCTCCAGCATGGCCAGCAAGAACTCTGCCTGCTGAGCCACTGTGGCTTGCTCTTTTAGGCCTAATTTTAAGTAGGCTTAACCTATCCTTTGCAGGAATAAGTTTCATAGGGGAAAACCCCAAGATCAAGTGCTCAGCCTATTGACTTGGATGTCCCCACTGCTTGCAAGAATATCAGAAATTCTCCAAATGGGGAAGTTGAATATTTCTTCCTTTCTCCCCAGTCCCCAAGGGGACTTTGTAAATCCTTCTTTATTCACTGCCCAGATTACTCTGGGATATATCAGTGCATCACACTAACTTGGACAAACCAACAGGATCTCATACCCTATTCAAGATTCCATATACTTAGGGCGTCCAACTAAACTGACCATACAAGTTAAATTAGGTAATGTGCTATCCAAAATATAAATTTTGTGCCAGTAGACATCTCTCTTTGGTCTCATACAGAAGTTGTAGTTTTAAAGTATGGACTATGTCATCCTTTACCCTGTATTCTGATCTACCCCAGTCCTATCTAGATCAGCTTCATTCATATCTCTAATTGAAGTCTGTTCTCTTTTTCAACTTTTTAAACAGTTCCTGTATGGGATACTGCTGATTCTCATAGCTTCAGAGCTCTAATTCTGAGTCTCAGGTGTCATGTAAATACCCGAAGTACCTGGGAATGACCATATATATATATATATATACACACACACACACACACAAACAGCTCAGTATCTCAGAATTTAGAATTAACAGTTACAACTCCTGAATATATGTAACTGCTTTAAGAGCTTACAATTTAGTACCCTTTACAATAGGCCCCAACCTGATAACCCATGCTCTTGAATTCAGTTCACAGGGTTTATATATATATATATTTTACTGTCTCAAAATGCATTTATTTTGCTTTATTTTGATAGTAATTGTGTGCTGTGAGATATTTGCTTGGAGAGTGAAAGGTTTAGGAGGCGAAAGGGTGAGAAAGAAGAAAGGTACACCAGGAAATTTAAAGTGGGGGTAGGGGGGTATTTCTGCGCTCCTGGGCAGAACTCACCAAACCCAAGATGGAGGGAGGTGAGTGCGCCGGGTTTTTATATTATACTTAGTCCCTATGAGTGAGGCATGAAAATATCTGTCTTTTGGTTTCTGACATTTCATTCAACCCGCAGTCTTTGGGGTTCATTCACCTAGTTGCATCCCTCACACCTTCATTCCTTCTTGTAGTTGCTCAGTGGTCCATTGTATGTATACAACATAGTTCCCCCTTCCATTCCTCAGTCGTGGTACTCTTAGGCCACCTCCATCCATTGATTAACCCAACACTGCTGCCATAAACAGCTGTGTGCAAATGTCCATTCATGTCCCCACACTGAGCTCCTCCAGGTATATACTCAGCAACGGGTTTGGGGAATCATATGGCAACCCCACCCCTAGCCTCCTGTGGAACCACCATACTGCCCTCCAAGGGGATGCACTCTCAGAAGGCACATCTCCTTCAGAAGGTACATCTACTCTGCATTTTCTCTGAGCAATGAGGTTGCATGTGCATTGTGCCTCCCAGTTTTATCTTTTTTTTTTTTTTGCATTGGCAGGCATGAGGAATTGAACCTGGGTCTCTGGCATGGCAAGTGAGAGCTCTGCCACTGAGCCACTGAGCCACTGTTGCCCACCCATGCCTACCAGTTTTAATCTTC
>PVIY010013459.1:0-59146 GCA_004026745.1 Myrmecophaga tridactyla
GCCCTTCCAGCCAAGAGAGAAGCCCTGACCGTGTTCGCCATGCGCCTTCTCATTTGAGATAGAAACCCTGAACTTCATCGGCCTTCTTGAACCAAGGTATCTTTTCCTGGATGCCTTTGATTGGACTTTTCTATAGACTTGTTTTAATTCTCGGCCTTAGAACTGTACACTAGCAACTCATTAAATTTCCCTTTTTAAAAGCCATTCCGTTTCTGGTATATTGCATTCTGGCAGCTAGCAAACTAGAACAAGGGCCATGACTCTGTTTTTGTAATTCAAGTTTGAGTTCTGTTCATGTGACCTAGAACTTTTTTGCTTATGCAGCTCAAACAAGAAAGACTGCCCATCTATTGTACTTCTAAGTACTCCATGATCTACTAGTCAATGCCACAAGTCTCTGTGAGTCAGATTATTTTGACTCCTGCTTTGAGTCTGTTGTCCATTATGATAGCCACGTCCAATGTCCACCTTGTCTTTGGTGATTAAGTACTGCCGCCTGGCTTCTGCCAACTTGGGTTCCAATTATCCCCATTGTGTTTAAGGATTCCAGCTCAGTGGTAGCATATCTGACCTATGAGAAGGGCAATTACAGAGCTCTTCAGGGATGGTGGAGCTAGTCTCACAAATTTATTTCTCACAGTTCTGGTAAACATACATCCTCCAGACATTCCTGGGTTGTATGACCAGGATTTCCATGATAATAAATCCACTATAGCATCTCAACCTCTCTAAACGTTGGATCCCCTCATCTACATTATACCAGGGCTGTTCTGGCATTTCAACCTCAGGTAATGTTGGCCAACTTTTGATCCATGTTTCAACCAACCATCCAAACAAGCTGTTAATGCCTTTTCTAACCCCTTGAGCTCTAACACTGAATGCAGAATCTCTGCTTAGTGGGCCCATATTAGTGGGCCCATCTCAGCCTGTTCCAGCCTTATATTCCTCCCACCATTACCCTACACCCTAAAAATCCATTGCCATGCATAATCCCCTGATTTCTGTCTATATAAATTGGAAAATTCATACAGTTCTTTTGGAGTATAAAGTACCTCCTCATGGATGACACTTTGTACCTCACCTTTTGGGGCCTGTTGGGACTTTAGTCTAGTTATAGGTCTGGAAGAAATGTGTAAGAGTGGGGGTGGGTCATGAAAAGAATTAGAAGTATCTTCCAAGCCATTTGCTTCAGGGCATTCATTTGCAGATTCATCAGGTGAAACATGATTAATTACTCTAGGGTTAATTCCTTCAGGTGGATATTGGGTCACCAATGTCAGGGCAGGCTTGAGGTGGGGGTGCTATGTCCTCAGGGCTGACTACTACAGCCTGAGTAGTCTAACCCTTTTCTACAGGGTTATGTAGAAAAGACTCAGCATGACCTAGGGTTTCAACTTCTCCTCCAACATCATTATCAATCCATATTTTTTCAGGGTCCCTTTTCTTTCCAATCAATGCCATCACTTTAATGGCAGACACCATGCAAGGCTGAGATTTCAGTTTGTGGTGTAAAAGTGCTACTCTAACAATAAGATTCTGAGTCTGATTTTCAGAGATCTCAAATCTTCAGCTTCAGAAAATAAAACTATTCTTTAGGGCACTCATGGAAACATTTACATCTGTCATATGGTGCATGGCTTCTCATCTGAAGCCTTCAGCTCATCTCTTTCCCTCAATAATGTATACAGCATATTTAACAAGAACCAGCCAACATCTCTATATCTCCCATTTCCACAAAACTCTGTAAAGGCATCAAAAACATTATCCCCCAGAGCCTGGCTTCATACAAGTGAAGAATTAGAAGAATCAATGGTGTTATTTTGACTATAGGAGAGGCTCACTGGCTGAAGAAGGAAGAGTGACTTTCTCTTCTGAATCCTCTTTAAAAGACTTCCTGTGATTAGATTAAGCATCATTCATTGCAGAAGACACTCCTGTTAGCCAATTACAAAAGTGATCAGCTGTGGATGCAGTTGATATAATCATGATTTAAGTCCATGAAATGTCCTCACAGCAACAGACAAGCCAGCACTTGCCTGACCAGATGACCCAGGCACCACCTGACCAAGACACTGAGTGATGTCAACCCATTCCGTATAGATGTTGGATTTGCCAGCAAGAGGCTGACTTACACAGGCAGTGGATGGAACATTGATTAATCACAAAAGGAGAAGAAGAAACAGGATCCACTTGTCTAGTGGGCATAAGTTCCCATGGCTGGCATTTCCCCTCTGAAGCTGCAGAGATATTTTTCATACTTTTCTATTTTCTGTATGCTGCAGTTAATGGACCACACTCCCTGTGCTTGTTTGAAAGGATGTGTGTCCCCTAGAAAAGCCATGTTTTAATCCTAATCCCATTTTGTAAAGGCACCCGTTTCTTCTAATCCCTATTCGGCATTGTATGTTTGAAACTGCAATTAAATCATCTCCCTGGAGATGTGATGTAATCGAGAGTGGTCGTTAAACTGGATTAGGTGATGACATGTCTCTACCCATTTGGGTGGGTCTTGATTAGTTTCTGAAGTCCTATAAAAGAGGAAACATTTTGGAGATCAGAGATTCAGAGAGAGCAGAGCAGAATGATATAGCCATGAGAAGCAGAGTCCACCAGCCAGCGACCTTTGGAGATGAAGAAGGAAAATGCCTCCCAGGGAGCTTCATGAAACAGGAAGCCAGGAGTAGAAGCTAGCAGATGCTGCTATGTTCACCATGTGCCCTTCCAGATGAGAGAGGAACCCTGACCATGTTCACCATGTGCCTTTCCAGATGAGAGAGAAACTCTGACTGTGTTTACCATGTGCCCTTTCACTTGAGAGAGAAACCCTGAACTTCATCAGCCTTCTTGAACCAAGATATTTTTCCCTGGATGCCTTAGATTGGACATTTCTATACACTTGTTTTAATTGGGATGTTTTCTTGGCCTTAGAACTGTAAACTAGCAACTTATTAAATTCCCCTTTTTAAAAGCCATTCTGTTTCTGGTATATTGCATTCTGGCAGCTAGCAAACTGGAACCACTCCCTCAGTACTGAGAACATATATAGCAATGGGGATGACTCAGGTGCCATAAAATACACATACATAGCCAAGGATTCTCCAGTGAATGTTTACATATGCTCTGAGCAAAAGGGGACGGGAGGAGCCAGCAGACCATTCACTTTCAACATTTCAACATTTTCAACATGATAATGGGAAATGCCAAGAAAGAACTTGTGGTTACAAAGTACAAGAAAAATAGCACTGACAGTTACTGGAATATGGGGGTAACTGAGAACCAACAACAGAAGCAGAGATGCAGTTCAAAGCTTCATCCTTTGGCCATCCAACACTCAGCATCAGTGAGAAGCATAGACCATTTCCCAGTAACTTCCATCCTCTCAATATAGAGAGCATCCTCAGTTAAATTGTGGTCTAATGATTATTTATAACATAGCTGTTCAGAATTCCATTCAATACATATGGAATATATATTGTCTCAATCAAAAAGATTTATGGATGTGATTACATTTATGGGATTTATATCTTTTTCCTGCTGAGTAGCATTATATTTTCCATGTTGTATCCCAGACCTTCACAACCAGGTGCATTTCCCATGACTGCTTCTCCATGGAAGCTCTGGTACAGTGATTGCAGGTCTACCTTAATTTTTAAGAACCAGAAGTTAGTGTTATAATACCGAATTTGAAGTATCATTATGTATTGTTTACAGTTCTGAATACTTTCCACACATCAAAATATTTAATTTTTAGATGTATGAATTACATTCTATTATTTCCCCAAAATGGAAGAACAGAGCAGTTAAGTAACTTGTTCCAAAAATTTTCAGCTAGTAGGTGGGTGAGGTGGAATTTTGCCAAGTATTGCTCCTTAGGTCAAGCTATTAAATACAATGCCACACTGCCAGCTCATGCACAGCACATACCTCTGGAAAGTGGTGATATTTGGCCCCGTATGTCCACCTGGGCCCCTTCTGAATGTAACCTCCACATACATTTTAGATTCATAAATTCTAAAATGCTGAAATATGTTACTGAAGTTTGAAGGATTTTTTAAAGGTAAAAAATATTGTAGTATATTTGCAAAATATGTGGTACTGTTTAGTAATAAAAATAACAATAACGTACAAGTAATCTAAGAAACTTATTTCAAGAATTAGAGGGCTGGCAATGGTGGCTCAGTGGCAGAGTTCTCACCTGCCATGCCAGAGACCCGGGTTTGATTCCTGGTGCCTGCCCATGTAAAAGAAAAAAAAAAATTACAGTTGATGTTCTGGAAAACAGATCCAATTTAACTGTACATTGGAGCCCAGGGGAAAACATAAGAAGTCCAGGTACCATATTTTAGTTTTTATTTTGTTGGGTAGCACTATCTTTTTATGTCATAATCCAGATGAGTTTCTCTACAGACCTGACTCCACAAGGTCCAGACCAAGGATAAGATTTCCTTCTCCTTTATGTCTATGATAATCCGAGAGTAATATTTCTTCTAACTGTTCCCATTTACTAATGTTCTACTACTTATGAAGAGTTAAATATCTCTTTAATCTTACATCCTTGAGAAACTGGTATTATTATGCCATTTTACTGATGGACTAACAAGACCTACAGTAATTAATCAACTTGTCTTGATTCTAAAAGGGAGTTGGAATAAGATAGAGCCTTAGAGGGTATTTTAGATGGCTGAAAAGAGTATCTTAGTATAGTATGGAACTAATCAGTTATCATTCAGAAATATTTGAGCTATTCTAAATCCCAGATCTAACTGCCCTTATTAAGTGCATTATTATACATGTGTTATATACTATGTCAAATGAATTATTGATTTCCATATCTGAACAAATTATTGATTTCTATTTCTGAGGAGGATTTAACCTCAAGCTAGAAACAATGAATCCAGACTAAATATATGAAAACAGTTTTCAGATATTGGACATCAGGATGTGTATTATAGTGATCTCTGAAACACAAGAAAGAAATGAGGTGAGGACTATACTCACTTTATTTATAGCCTGGAGAAAGTTTTCAGCATGCAGTGTAGGGTGGATAAATTCAGGAAAAGACAATGTTCTTCCTGGATGGAATTGGTCATTTGAGCAGGTCAAGCCAGAGCTCTTAGGATGGTGAACCAGATAGAGGTGGTACAGTTGCACAGAGATGGAGCTCTAAAGATATGAAGCAGGGCTGCCATGGGACCTGCAGCTGAGTACTGAACAACCCAGGTAATAAAGAAACTATCTGAAATTCAGGAAAGAACTACTGAAAAGAAGCAGAAAGAACAGGAGGCAGAACAGTGACTCCTCCCAAGAAAAGAGGGGGCACAACCCCAGCACACATGGTCACTGTTATTTAGAAAATTCAGACCCTTGGAGCTGGGAAAATAGAAACAGTTTAAACCTTCTTCTATTCAGCCTATGTCTCAACTGGCAGGGTTGGAATCTGCTGAGAATTAAAGACACAGTACCCCTTTTGGCCTGTCAGAAGAAGTGGGCTGAATATCACTATCTGCTGTGTAGGACAGGAAAAGCACAGAATCAGGACACTGCAAAGGAAAGACAGGCACCCTTTTGGGTCTCATCCCCAGGGCAACTTTATACTGATCTACACCCCTTCATGAGTCTGAGACCTGATTTTGGGGGGAAAAACTGGGGTAGATCTTCTCTGAAGGGTCCTCCTCTCAGAATCAGTCCTCCAGGTAAAAATTACTAGAGCTAATAAAAGAAGTGTTAAAATCACGGACAGGGAAGAAAACCCAGCAGGTTACATTCTCTGAGGAGGAAGAGAAAGATTTTCCTTGGAGCTAAAAGCTGCGCAAAAGAAAAAAAAATGGTAATCTTAGAAAATGTTCCATATGTGCAGGGGAGAATCAGAAAAATAAGAAATTATAAGAGTTTATAATTCTTATCAGTTAAACAGAAGCTTTGCTAGATGTGTAGAATAAATTGAACCAAATGTCAGGGAACTTTTGGAGCATAAAATCCTAGGCAAAAGTGAGAAAATGACCTCCAGAATAAACTAATTGTGAAAATCAGGTGCCTAAACTTGAGAAAAAAAATTACTAGTTATATTCATGAATCACAAAGATATGGTCCAGTCAAAGAAACAAAACTTCAGATGGGATACAGGAATTGAAGCAACTAATTACAGAGATTTAAACAAATCTTCAAAATCAATTGAATGGGTTGAAGGAAAATGTGGCAAAAGAGATGAGGGATATAAAGAAAAGACGCTGAATGACCATAAAGAAGAACTAGGAAGCCTAAAAAAAATAAGTTATCAAAATGAAAGTCACCATAGAAAAGACATACAAAAGCAAATTTGAAGAGGCAGAAGAAAAGATTAGTGAACTAGAGGACAAGACATCTGAAATCTTATCAAAGAACAGATATGGAAAGAACAGAAAAACTTGAAGAGGGTCCCTCGGAATTGAATGATAACAAGAAGCACCTAAATATACATGTTGTGGGTGTTCCAGAAGGAGAAGAGAAGGAAAAAAGGCAGGAAGAAAAATTAAGGAAATAATCACTGAAAATGTCCCATTCCAATGAAAGATGATAAAATACAGGTCCAGAAGCACAATGTGCCCCAGACAGAAAAGATCCAAATAGACCTATTCCAAGACACTAGTCAGATTGTCAAATGTCAAAGACATAGAGAAAATTCTGGAAGCAGCAGGAGAAAAGAGATCCATCACATACAAAGGAAGCTCAACAAGTCTATGTGTGGATTTCTTAGCAGAATCCATATAGGTGAAAAGGCAGTGTTATGATATATTTAAGCCACTGGAAGAGAAAATTTTCTAGCAAGAATTACATATCTGCCAAAAGTGTCTTTCAAAATTGAGTGAAAGTTTAAAATATTTACAGATAAACAGACACAGAAGGTTTGTGGATTAGAGACCTACTTTACAAGAAATTCCAAAGGGAGATATACAGACTGATAGGAAACCAGAGGACAAAGTTTTGGAAAAGAGTAGAAATGAAAATTATTGATAAATGTAAATAAAAGGGTAGAAAGAGAGAAGAAATAAGATATAACATATAAAATCCAAAGGAAAAAATGGTTGAAGAAAATAACTTCTTTACAATAATAACACTGAATGTTAATGGATTAACCTCCACAATCAAAAGACAGAATGGTGGACTGGATAAAAAACAGGATTCATCTATATGTTGTCTACAAGAGACTCACATTAGACCCAAGGAAAAGAATAGGTCCAAAGTGAAAGGTCTGAAAAACTTATTCCATGCAAACAACAACCAGAAGAGAACAGAGGTAGCTATATTAATATGACAAATTAGACTTTAAATGTCAAAGAGTTAAAAGAGATCAATTAGGACACTGCATATTAGTAAAAGGGACAATTCATCAAGAATAAATAACAATCATAGTATTTATGCACCTAGCCATTGAGTCCCAAAATACATGAGGCAAACACTGGGAACACTGAAAGGAGAAGTAGACACATCTACAGTAATAATTGGAGACTTCAATACACCACTATCATCAATGTATAGAATGTCTAGACAGAGTATCAATTAAGGAAATAGATCTTGAATAGTAAGAGAAATGAACTAAACTTAATAGACTAACAGATCAATGCACTACATAACAACAATATAAACATTCTTCTTAGGTGCTCATGTACATTCTCCAGGATAAACCACATACTAGGTCACAAAGCAGTTCTCAAATTCAAAAGACTGGAATTATTTTAAAAGATATCTTTCTCAGATCCTAAAGGAATGAAGCTGGAAATCAATAACAGGCAGAAAGTGGGAAAATTCACAAATACATCATGGCTAAAAATACAAAAACAGCCTCTTAAACAACTAGTGAATCAAGGAAGAAATTCCCAGAAAAATCAGTAAATATCTTGAAGCAAGTTAAAATAAGAACACAACATATCAAAACTTATGGAATACAGCAAAGGTAGTGCTAAGAAGGAAATTGCCCCCAAAAATTTATATGTAAAAAAAAGAAAGCAAAAATCAAGAACTTAACTACTGACCTGGAGGAACTAGTGAAAGAATAGCAAACTGACCCCAAAGCAAACAGAAGAAAAGAAATAACAAAGATTAGAGCAGAAATAAATGAAACTGAGAATATGAAAACAATAGAGAGAACCAACAAAACTAGAAGTTGGTTCTTGAGAAAATCAATAAAATTGATGGAATAAGAATTGAGATGGAGAGAACCAGAGACCATCCAGCTAATGCGAACAGCCTAATGCATCCCTTTCCAAATGGAGGTCCAAGTCAGCATGCACAGGGAGATGGGGGCTAGGAAGTAAGCTGTGTTAGTTAGATTCAGTTGTCAACTTGGCCAGGTGAGCATACCTAGTTTTGTTGCTGCGGACATAAGCCAATGGTACGTGAACCTCATCTGTTGCTAATTATATCTGCAATCGGCTAGGAGGCTGTCTGCTGCAATAAGTGACATTTAACTTAATTGGCTGGTGCTTAAATGAGAGCGCCAATGTAGCACAGCCTAAACAGCTCAGCATTCCTCATCTCAGTGCTCGCAGCTCAGCCCAGGCCTTTGGAGGTACAGAAAGAAGTCACCCCGGGGAAAGTTGTTGGAACCCAGGGGCCTGGAGAGAAGGCCAGCAGAGACCATCCTGTGCTTTCCCACGTAGGAAAGAACCTCAGTGGAAAGTTAGCTGCCTTTCCTCTGAAGAACTAACAAAATAAATTCCCTTTTATTAAAAGCCAATCCATTTCTGGTGTGTTGCATTCCAGCAGCTAGCAAACTAGAACATAAGCCAAGCCACATTCCTTGAATGCACTACACTCACATGCGCTGCCTCCGGCCATGACCCTTAACAACCCCCATAACCCACAAACCTGAACCCCATCACTTTCCCTCCACCGTGCTCTAAGCATGCCCACTCCAATCTCCACTCCCGCACATCCCTACCTCATAGCTCTGCCCCATGCATGTGTACATACCTGCCCCAGCCCAACCCACCTCTCCTGCACAAGCACACAGTCTCGCCCTGCTCCTCCAGAAACTGTGCACCCGTGTCAACCTCTTGGCCCCCACCACTCCCTCCCTGGCCCCTCAGTTGGTCACCTGTACATCCGGACTGCAGACATTCACCTTCACACCTGGTCCACACCCGCCTCCAGCCTATGTAGTTGCACAACCTCAAGTACTGACCTTGGCATCCAGGCTACACCTACCCCCAGCCCAAGCAGTGCAACCCTGCCCTGCTGCACCTGAGCTCTGCTCATGGGTACCCCAGGGCCCTGCCCCCCCCAGATCTGCACATGCGCAAGCAAAAACCTCTCCGCCAGACACCCATGCACTTGTGCACCGACTCCCTGCATTCCACACCTCTGCCCTGCACACGTGCACACCCTTGCCTCACCTCCGGGCACAAGCACCATGCTTCCACACCTGGCAGGTGTTCATGTGTGCATCTGTGTCACATAGCCCTTGCCCTGCACATGCATGCACCCCTGCACACCCACCCCCGCACTTGTGCATCCGTGCCAGGGCCCCACACACCCGACATCACATGCACTTGACCCACGGCCCGCAACCACTGAGACCTGTGCAGTGTACCTGTACCTGCATCCTCACACATCAGCATCCTGGCCCCCTGAACCCTTCCCTATGTGCAAGGATACATCTGTGCCCTGCCCTCCCTGTACTCCAAACTTTGTGCCCCGTACCCCACACCCTGATAATCACAACTCCCATGCTCCACATGCCCCCCAACATCCTGCCTGTGTACTAGTCCTCATACCTCTACACAGCCCCCCATCTGCCTCCCGTCATGCCTTACCTTTGTGTCCCCCATGCTGCACCCTGCTTCTGCATTCCAAGTCCTGCCTGAGCTGCATCCCACCCCCATAGCCCCTGCACTGCATCTCCACAACCCCACACCCTGCATCCCATGCTCACAGACACCAGTGTAGCATCTGCATGGTATGTATGAGTTTTTCTTTTTATTTCTTTTTCTGGAGTGATGCAAATGTTCTAAAAAAAATTATTATGGTGATGAATACACAAGTAGGTGATGATATTGTGAGCCATTGATTGTACACCATGTATGGAATGTTTGTGTGTTAAGATTTGTCAATAAAAATATTGATAAAAAAATTCAAGGCTACTGGAACACAGACCAACAGTTTCAGGTACTTCCCTTCAACCACTCCAGGACACCATAAACTAAAAAGGGATGTCTATATAATGCATAAGAATAACCCCTCTCAACTCTGTTTGAAATCTCTCAGCCACCGACACTTCATTTTCTCATTTCTCTTTTCCCCCTTTTGTCAAGAAGGCTTTCTCAATCCCTTGATGCCAGGTCCTGGCTCATCTTGGGATTTCTGTTCCATGTTGCCAGGGAGATTTACACCCCTGGGAGTTATGTCCCATGTAGGAGGAGGGAGGGCAGTGAGTTCACCTGTTGAGTTGGCTTAGAGAGAGAGGCCACATCTCAGCAATAAAAGAGGTTCTCTGGGGGTGACTCTTAGGCATAATTATAAGTAGACTTATCCTATTCTTTGCAGGATAAGTTTCATAGGCCCAAACCTCAGGATTGAGGGCTTAGCTTATTGATTTGGCTGTCCCTACTGCTTGTGAGAATATCAGAAATTCTCTGACTGGAGAAGTTGAATATTTCATCCTTTCTCCCCAGTCCCCCAAGGGGACCTTGCAAATACTTCTTTATTCACTGTCCACATTACTCTGGAATGTATTGGGGCATCACACTAACCTGGACAAACCACTAAAGTCTAATGCCCTATTCAAGATTCCATGTACTTATGGTGTTCAACTAAACTGACCATACAAGTTAACTTAGGAAAAGCACTACCCAAAATATAAATTTTGCACCAAATAAATATCTCTTACTTTGATTTCACAACAGAAGTTGAAGTTTTAAAATATGGATGATATCATCCTTTACTCTGTATTCTGACTTCCTTAGTCCTATCCACATCAGTTTCATTCATAACTGTACTCAAAGTCTGATCAATTTTTCAACTTTTAAAACAGTTCCTGTATGGGTTACTGCTGACTTTCATAGCTGCAGAGCTCTGACTCTGAGTCTCAGGTGTCATAAATACTTGAAGTTTCTGGGAATGACCAGGTTATAAACAAACAGCTCAGTATCTCAGAATTTAGAAATAACAATTATACCTCCTGAATTAATGTGCCTACTGTAAGAGCTTACAATCTAGGACCCTTTACAGTAGGCCCCAACCTGATAACCCATGTACTTGACTTCATTTCACTATGTTTTTTATTATAGTTAGTCATATAATTTAGGCATGATAATATTAGTCTTTTTGTTTTTGACATTTCATTCAATATACAGTCCTTAAGTTTCATACAACCAGTTGCATGCCTCACAACTTCATTCCTTCTTGCGACCTACTCAGTAGTCCATTGTATGTGTACACCATAGTTCTTCCTTCCATTCCTTAGTCTTTGTACCTTTAGGCCACCCCCATCCATTGTGGATCTGATCACTGCTGCTTAAACACCAGTGTGCAAATGTCCATTTGTGTCTCCACATTCAGTTCCTCCAGTATAAACTGAACAACGGGGTTCAGGATCATATGGCAAACCGACCCCTAATCTCCTGTGGAACCACCACACTGCCCTCCATGGGACTGCACCTCTCAGTTTCCCCACCAACAGTGAATGGATACATCTCTTTCTCCACATTTTCTCTAGCACTTGTTTCTATCTGTTCATTTTAAAGTTTTATTCACACATCATGCAATCCAACCTTAGTGTATAGACATGTCTTCACCACCCTAATTCATATGTAGACATTTCCTTTTTTTCCACAAGGAATCCACACCCCTTCCCCATGCCCACCCCCCATCATCAACATTTAGTTTTGGCATAATGCCTTTGTTACATTCAGTGGAAGCATATTACATTGTTACTGTTGACCATAGACCCTAGCTTGCATTGATTATATTTTTTCCTGTATATCATCTGTTTTCAACATCCTGTGATATTGACATTCATTTGTTCTCCCTCATTCAAAAAAATGTATTTTTTATTTGTACATTTAATTACCATCATTGCCCACTGTAGGCATTCCTAAATTGTACCATCTCAGTTTTATCCTCCAACTTTCCTTCTGGTTTTATACATGGCCTCAGTCTTTCTCCCTGTATCATACTCTCATTCAGTGTACTTATATTATTGTGCTACAATCAAATGGTATTGCGCCATCCATTTCTGAATTTTTAAAATCAGCCCTGATGCACAATCTGTATTTCTTCAGCACCAATTGCCCAATCTCTACCTTATTTCTATCTCCTGATAACCTGTGTTCTTAACTTCTCCAGGTTCAATCATTAATGTTAGTTCACATTAGTAAGACCATGCAGTATTTGTCCTTTCATTTCTGACTAATTTCATTCAACATCATAATGTCCTCAAGGTTCGTCCATGTTGTTCCATGCTTCATGACTTTATTCTGTCTTACAGCAGAGTAATAAAACATATTGTAGGAATATACCACAGCTTTTTAGCCACTCCTCCATTGATGGACATACGGGCTGTATTCATCTCTTGGCAATCACAAATAATATTGCTATAAACATTGGTGTGCAAATGTCCATTTGTGACCTTGCCCTCATGTCCTCTGAATAGATACCTAGCAATGGTTTTGCTGGATCATATGACAATTCTATACTTAGCTTTCTGAGGAACTGCCAAACTGCCCTCCAGAGTGGTTGTACCATTTCACATTCCCATCAAGGGTGCCTCTTTCCCCACATCCTTTCCAGCACTTGCTTTCTTGTTATTTTTTTTTATAGTGGCCATTCTAGTGGGTATCAGATATCTCATTGTGATTTTGATCTGCATTTCCCTAATAGCCAGTGAAGTTGAACATCTTTTCATGTGCCTTTTAGACATTTATATTTCCTTTCCTGAGAAAATGTCTACTCATATCTTTTGCCCATTTTTTAAAATTGGGTTGTTTGTCTTTCTGTTGTTGAGTTGAAGAATCTCTTAGTATATTCTAGATACTAAACCTTTATCTGATATGTTGTGTCCAAAGATTGTCTCCCATTGCATAGGCTGCCTTTTTACTTCCCTTGAAAAGTTCTTTGATGCATAAAAGTCTTTAATTTTGAGGAGTTTCCATTCTTCTATTTCTTTTTTATTGCTCATGCTTTGGGTGTAATGTGTAGAAAACCATCTTCTTTTACAAGATTTATAAAATACTTTCCTGCATTTTCTTCTAAAAGTTTTATGGTCTTAGGTCTAATGTTTAGGTCTTAGATTCATTTTGAGTTAATTTTTGTATAGGGTGTGAGATATGGATCCTCTCTCATTCGTCTGCCGGTGTATATCCAGTTCTCCAAGCACCATTTATTGAAGAGGTTGCTCTGTCCCAGGTAGATTGACTTGTCCTCCTTATTAAAAATCAATTGTCCAGGGTGGCTGCCATGGCTCAGCAGGCAGAGCTCTGACCTACCGTGCTGGAGGTCTGGAGTTCGATCCCTGGTGCCTCCTGCCCATATGCAAATTAAAAAAAAAATCAATTGTCCATAGAGGAGAGGGTCTATATTCAAAGAGGATGCCTTTCCTTAGTGAGTTTTACCTGACACTCTATGAAAGGAAAAATTGTATTGAAGATGAAATGTTTAATACACAGTGTATATTCTAAAAAATGTAAATTAATTATCTAAAGGAAAATTGGAAGTCACTTTATATTTTGTTTTGATAGGGGGAAATTATATAAAATTATCTTAGCTTACATAGTGGAGGACATGATTTTTTTGTCATTTCATTCACAATTGACTTGAACATTTGAGAGGAATTCAAGGTGTTTCTGTTTGATTTGCCATTTTAATTTTTTCTCTGGATATGGAGTCATTTTTGTGTGAAAAAGAAATATAAGAAAATAAAAGTTTATCAAAATTTAGAACTATTATATTTATATTCACAAATATATTAAAATGTATGTGTTTTAAGTTCCAGAGAAAATTGGATTTCTTTGAATAAAATATCATGCAATTATTGTCACTTGTGCATATGTGCACATTTTTTATTGAGGTGAAATTCACATAATATAAAATTAACCATTTTAAAGAGTACAATCGATGGCATTTAATACATATACAAAGTTGTGCCTCAGCTTTACTTAGATCCAGAGTATTTTCATCACCTCTAAGGGGAAACCCATCCCCACAAAAGGAGACATTCCCATTCCCCATACTCCACTCTCTTCAACCCTATCAATCATTAATCTTCTTTCCATCTCTATGAATTTACCTATTCTAGACACTGCATATAAATGGAATCTTTTAAAAATGTCACCTTTTCTACTGGTGTCTTCCACTTACCATGATTTTTAGATTTCTCCATGGTATACCTTGTGCCATTACTTCATTCCTTTATATGCTTGAGTAGTATTCCAGTGCACGGATATAAAAAATTTTGGTTATCTATTCATTGTGATAGATTTTGGGATTGTTTCTATCTGTTGTTTATTGCGAATAGTGCTGCTATGAGTGTTTGTGTACAATTATTCAAATAACAGTTTTCAATTTTAGGGGTGTATGTCAAGGAGTAGAATTGCTGGATCATCTGCTTAATTCTGTATAACTAATAGAGGAACTGCCCAAATATTGTCCACAGTTGTTGTACCATTGTACATTTCAACCTACAATGCATAAAGATTCCAACTTCTGTACATCCTCACCAACTGTTATTTTAGATTTTCAAAAAAATTATAACTATTCCTGGAGGATGTAAAGAGATGTCTCATTGTGGTTTTGATTTGTATATCCCTAATGACATGATATTAAACATCTTTTCATGGGGTTGTTGGCCATTTGCATATATTCGTTGAAGAAATGTCTATTAAAATACGTTGCCTATTTGTAATTAGATATTTGTCTTTTTGTTAAGGGGTAAGGGATTTATATATATTTCAACATATTCTGCATTTTTGGCATTTCTCAGATATATGATCTGCAAATATTTTCTCCCATTCTGTAGGTTATCTTTCCTGGATGATGCCTTGTATGATAACCTTTAAAAATTTCCTCCCCTCCTAACACTATCCTCCCATGCTATCTTCCTCTCACTCTATTTCCATAGCACTCTCACCCACTCATGTTTTAAATAACCTACTTACTTGTTATGTATATCCCACCTCCACCTAAAATGTAAGTTCCTTAAAGACCAGGATTATTTGTCTTCTTGTTGATCCATTGACAGCAACAGGAAATATGTCTGGCATAAAGCAGACCATCCAAAAATACTTGTTGAATAAATGAATGAGTGAGCATTTTAACAGGATCCCTACCATGACTCTGCGAAGGGAGCAGCAGACCCTACTGTGTTATCCTGTAATTAAAAACAAAGAATAAGTAACATATTGTGCTAGTGTTTCCCAAATTGATAAAAGACTTCAAAATATCTCCTATTCTGAAAGGCTGGATTTTCAGTGCTTTGTTTAAAATAGCTACAGGGATGGAGGTGAAGTTTTCTTATTGAAGTGTGCATTTGTACATGGTGGTTTAGTAAGTCGCTTAACAATATCTTCATCCTTTGGGTCTCCCAGGTCTTATCTCTCAGTCCCCTCAAGAGCATGGCTATCTGAAATTATAATGCTTTGGTCTCCAAATTAGGGGCAAGTTCACATCTGAAAGAATCCTCCTTTAGGAAGCACCAAGAGGTGTAGGTTTGCCTGTAGGTTTATGCTGCTGCTCTAAATCAATGGTTTTTACTGTTCACTTGCACTTTTCTACTTCATGAGTAGATGAACAAAAGAAGGTATCCTCTTATTTTTAGTATGTGTGCATTGGGACTCTTGTGTCTTACAGTTGTCCCTCTGAGTAACAAATAAAATCATACAACTTTAGCAAGGCTGGCATTTATCTGGTAATGGTAAGATGCCTGGTCTTGGTAATTTTTTTTTCACATAGACAGGCAGTGGGAATCAAACCAGGATCTCCAGCATGGCAGGCCAGAACTCTGCCACTGACTGGTCTTGGTAATCTTAACTGGATTTACATGCAGAAGAACCACATAATTAAAATAATTTTATTGCTTGAAAAGAATTGGGTGCAATAAAAAGAAAAAAGAAAAATCTACATCTTTTACACATTACGCCATGCTAACAGTGGTTTACATTTCTAGAGTATTTACCAGATGCTGAAGGCATGGTAGGGAGGAGAAAGGTGATAACGCATGTGTTTATGGATATTTTAGACTTTGATAGAGAGCAGCCTTTGGAAATTTTGTTCTTGCTTCTCACCTATTTCTGACTTTTCAGGGTAATCTTGTGGTAAAAGTGACAGCACTTTAAAGCTTTAGAGTTTTAAATTCTGCTCTTTCTTTCTATTAGCACTGAAGTTATCTTATATGCAGTCCTGTCATTTCTACTTCTTGGTCTCTTTTTGTTCTTTGTTACTTGGGTGTTGAGGAGAGGATCTTACCTTATCATCTCTGACAATAATAAACACTCTATTCAGAGGACCCCTGATAAGTGATAATAAAACCTTAACACCAGCATATAAGATCATGCTTTTCATTATAATGTCTACAGCTAAAAATAAATACCATCTCAACTGAGAAAATGTTACGTTAAAATGTGAGAAGAAAATCGTGAAAGGGAAAAGAGCTGTTTTGTGTCCCCTGCTTAAGTTAACCATGTGCTTGCTGCTGTGATAAGCATCAGGAATATGGAAATGCATCAAGATCTTTTTCCTGACCTGGAGACATTTGAAATCCTCATAGAGAAAACTGTCTAAGAATTCATTTTTACATTATAAACCAGTAAGTTTCAAAAAAAAGGAGCAGAGGAGAGCACAAAGGGAGAGACCAGTTCTTCCTGGTGAATCAAGAAGAGGGGACTATTTGACTGAGTCTAAAAGAATTAAGGATTTTTTCTAGGATAAGAAGGAGGTGAGAGAAACAACTGAAATATTTAGAAAGCAGGAATTGAGAATTGTAACCTACACAAATCTGATTACCTTCTTGTGGGAAGTAACAGCTTGGAAGGAAGTAGAAGGGATAAAATAATTATGCAGCATCATGGTTGATATCCACACACAATGTTTCTAACGGCAACTGGTATACTCATTGAAATGTCTGAAAATGGAGAATGGTATGATAGTAGACTAAACAGATCAGAGGATAGGATTTGAAAATAGAATATGAAACCTAAGCTCTTGCCTAAGGGAGCATTTTTTTTTTCTACATTCATACGAAAGAGAAATGATAATAGAGAATTGAAATTGGCATGCCATAGTAACTCACCTCAGGAAGATTTAGAAGCTTCTTGTTGGAACCTTAATTCAACTATGTACTGCTAAACACCCTACACAAATGGATACAGTTTACAAAACAAAATAAGAGAGGGAAGGCTTTACCATAGCAGAAGAATAGCACATTATTGGGTCTATAATGTGAGAGTCTTCTAAATAAAACTAAGTCATCATCTAAGGCAGGTTTAAAGTAGGTTTCATTCTGGGATGTGCAATTCCAGAGCTGAGACCAGCTTCCTGGTCGTACAAGCTGTGCAAACATACAGGGACCCATGCTTAGAAAGACTCCATGCTTGTCTAATGTTCTGTTGACAACATCCTGAAATTCTTTATCATTTTGTCTTTGAATTCAGTTTTATAAATCAAGTCCAACAGGGCAGTGGATTTGAGGAGTTACACACAATGTATATGAATGTTGTACTTTGACATCCCACTGGTATAGAACCTTCATGATGCCCCATGAGCATGGAAGTACTGGTGACCCATTAGTAGTTTTAGTTTCCTAGCTGATACAACAAAGACCATACAGTGGGTTAGCTTAACAATAGGAATATATAGGTTTGCAGTTCCAGAAGCAAGAAAGCTTGTTTCTTTCTGAGGTCTGTATCTTTTGGCTGGCTGGCAATCTTTGGTGTTCCTTGGCTTTTCTGTCACATGGCAATGTCTTCTCCTTTCTTCTGTGGATTCCAGTGACTTCCAGATTTTGACTGACCCCCATAGCCTCTCTCCCTCTCAATTTCCCTCTGATTACAAAGGACTCCAGTAATCTGGATTAAAGCCTGATGTGATTCAATTGGGTCATACCTTACCTGAAGTAACATATTGAAGACATCTAATTTACAATAGGTCCACATCTAGCAGACTGTGGACCAAGACCAAGACTCAAACCAAGATGAAGTCCAAATTGGGGTAGGCAATTCAATCCACCACATTCGCGATAGGTGGGAGTACAGGAAGACTCAAAATGAGCTCAGTGAAAGCATGTTATGTCTATGACAGAATAAGGGGGTTGTTGACAGCTCTGAGAGGCCACATTTTCCTTTCAAACTAGAGCTTACCACCAATATAGAAAGAAGGTAATGGCCTTCTAAGAAATACAAATGATTGAGTTGCTTATCCTATCTTGTTTAACTCATGTTTCCCTATATAAGTCAACCACTTACAGCTAAAGTAGTGACAGAGGAAAGGGAAAGATAGGGCCACTAATAAGTTCCTTTCCTTCCAATTACTTCCATTTTTACCACTAAGTAAGTGAAAGGTAGAGAGTGTTGGTGGAATATGCACAATTCAAAAAGTTAATACCACTGAGTGAGTTTCTTAAAGGTTTCCACTATTCTGGTAAGAATGAGATATGTACTCATGAGGAGCTGTAAAATAAGAATTGCTTAATTTTTGTGATTCTACACACAGGTTAAAGGCTCTTGTATTTATTTTTTAAAACTGACATTGCAAATATAAAGATGAACAGTAAAATTCATGTAATAATTTATATTTTTAAACTTCGTTTACTGGGAAAGATGGAAATGATAGGAAATAAAAAACACTTGCCGTTTGAGAGAGTTTACAGGGAAAAGGGAAAAGTTTTATATTTTGGTAACTTCAATGGCTTCTTTTTCTTGCTTTTAGAATAAAGGCTGGATTTTCATTTTGCTTTAGGTCCAGAAAATGATGTAGCTGGTTTTGGTGCAAATTCATGCTTTTATATATATGTAGGTATATGTATAGAAATAATTATAGATGTAAATATCTTTATGTATATATCTACATATATGTAAATCCAGATACAAATGTATATATTTACAAAGAATGCATATTCTTATGTTCCTTAGATCTGTCCAATGAAAAGGCCTGGAAGCAGTGACATTCCAAGAGCAATGAGATACCCTAGCACCCAGATCTTGGTACATAGCTAACTTTCTCCAGTAAACGGACCCAGAGTTCTTTGGAGAATTCACTGATTCCAGGTATGTGCAGGGAAAGCAACTTAATGAGCCTTGATAATTACATAACACCTGGTTATGCCAGCAATCAATGTTTGGGGCACATGTCTAGAGGACATAGTAGAAACCTGTGGTTCCCACTAATGAAACAATTTGAGAATCAAAATAAATAATAACCCATTGAATAAGATAGGAGTTCATGAACAAGCCATACCAATGTAAATAAATGAACGACTAATTTGAAAGTATGATGTTTACATGTTTACATAGCCTCAAAGTAACTCTCCATACAATTCTTAATTACAAAAAGGAAAAATGACTTTACAATGGAGAAACCTGGCAGACACCACTGCAATCAAGTAATCCAGATGAACATCACCAGTTAAAAAAAAAAAAAAGAAAATCTTATAAAACCAAGAAATGTAGGTTCTCACAGCTTTATTGAGTGACTTATGAATTGTGTAGCATCCCATCCAGGAAATAAGAGGGGGGCTCCACTGAGAGGTAGAAAGGCAAAGCTCCAGGAGGAGCTAGCAAACACCATTTCCCAACTCATCCACATTTTTAACAACTCAGAGGCTCAGCACCTGTTCATTCAGACCTGTTGACAAACCATGAACTGAGAATGGAAGCGAATAGACAGGCTTGACCTGCACAAGTTCTATATGCTGATCCGTCTGTCCTTGAGAAAGTCCTTTGAAGTTCTGAAGCAAAAATGCTGGGAAGAAAGCTAAATCAACCTTTTTCTGGGCATCTTAATGAAGGAAATTCTGCATTCTGAGAGTCAATCTTTTGATGGTGTGAAATTCCATTTCATTGACATCTATCTGGATGAACGATCCAAAGTGGGAGGGAAGGAGATTTTGGCAGATCAGAACCTCAAGTTTATTGATCCATTCTGTAAAATTGCTTCCAAGAGTAAGGACCATACATTGGAGCAGACTATAGCTAGGGGGTATTTTTGAAGTCATTGTACATCAGTCTCATTTTGTACCATTAGAGATAGAAGAAGAACAGAAAACTCAAGTGGATGACAGTAATCTCTCTGAAGTCAAGATATCTGAAAATGAGATGACATGGAGGAAAACAATCAGTAAAAAGAAGACAGCTCTGGGCAAATATCACTCATGAAAAGATAGAATCAGAGATGAAGGTGAGAGAGCTGACTGTAGCACCTTTGAAGACACTTTGAAGACACTGTAGCACCACTTCTCCAGTTTGACTATAAGGCTATTGCTGATCAACTCCTGGAAATAACCAACAGAAAAAACACTGCATCCTTCAACAGGAGTGACTCTCTAAACTGTTCAAAAAATTCCAAGATCTTTCTGAATTCCACAGCGCAGCTTTGCTGAAGACATTTCTCTCAATGGAGATGACCACACTGTCAGTCAAGGAAGGCACAAGAAAACAGGAAACAAGCTTTTAGAACAGAGTGGCTTGGAAGAAGAGAAAGGAAGCAAATGCTTTTTTACTGTGGAATAAGAAAGCAAAGCCAGTTTTCCAAAGAGAAAAAAGGAGAAAGAAGAACAGCCTCAATCAGCCTGAAAAGGTAAATTCAGGGGATGAAGCCACATGCATGGAACAGAATGGGAGTCATGAGCGATAGGCAGGCAAAGGGAAAGACCAGAAGGCATGTGTCACCTAGACTGAAGCAGGGATTCTCCCCAGCACCACAGAGGAGAGTGGCTTGGAGTGTCCCCCAACCACCCCACAGAAAACAAAAGGAGATGACCAAAGAAGAAGAACCTGGGGGTCTGGGAAGGAACCATGGAATTAGTAGTGTCACCTCATGTTTCAGAGACTCAGGCAGAAAGCATTTTCAGGAGGCTGCCACAGGTACTTCCTCACAGGTGGAGTCCAAAGCCCAAAAGGGAAGCAGAAATCGAGCTCTTCCAGTCCACAGCAGCAGTGTGGCTCTGATGAACCTGCTTTGGCTGGAGAAGAAAAGCTCTCCTGTGGGCCCAGGGGAAGAAGGGCATCCTCAACCCCACTGCTTCCCTGCTTCAGACTAAAGAAGAGGAAAAGGGAGCTGAGGAGCCTTCACCTTTGTGAACTTCCTAATCAGGCAATTGCCATCTTGTCAAAGTGAAAGAAAATTAAAGAGATGTTGAACTTGGTGGAATACAATGGAGTATTGAAACCTGAAGGAAAGCAAATCCAAGCTCTGGGAAACAGTGGAACTTTCTTTCCTTTGAAGAAAAATAAACTGAGGATGGAAAATGACTTTGTAAAGTTAGACACCCCCTTCTTACCAAAGCCGTTTTTCTTCAGAAAAGTTAAAACCAGTGCTGCCATCTTGTCTCTGAGCCCTGCCATCCAGCTAAATAAAACACCCAGCACCAAAAATGTCACCTTCGGGTTGAACACAAACATGGCTGCAGAGTTCAGGAAGAACGACAAGAGCCTCTTGGTCAGTCCCACAGGCCCTCCAGAGTGTTCTTCAACTCTGAGCAGAGACTCCTCCACAGAATGCTGAAGACCCCCTGGCACTGACCCACCAGCACGCCCCTGGCAGCCAAGGGGCCCCTTGCCAATGCCTCTACCCACCCTCGAAGATAACACCAACTGCCAGGGACTTCTTCGGAGACCAGAGGCTGATTCCTTTTCCAAGGCTGTTTTATATAGTGTACTCTCTAAATTATTTCCTTTTCTAAAGTCCTCTAAAGCATATATGAAAGGTTCTAATTGTCAGCTATGGCACAGACTTCTCCGCCCCTCAGGCTGTGACCATGTTGCTACAAAGATCATTGGTGCTCCCCAGGATTTCACATTGTGGTGCTCTGTGTGCCTGAAGCTGAGGAGTGCTCACTAATCATAACTTAAAGTAAATGGATGCCATTAGTATAAAGTATGTCATTTTATTCCTAGTCAGTTATCAGTTTAAGTAGAACTTCAGTCCTCCAGACTGGATTTTCCATGCCTAATTGGTTCCCTGGTTATTTATGTCTTTTCTAGAGATGCTTTATGCAGCACGTGAAGTATCACGAGTCCTGAGGAGGCTGCAGTTTGCCTGTGGGAATGACTCCCCAGCAGCCACACGTTGGTGGTTCTGCACGTTATCAGCCGAATGCTGGGAAAACCAGCCCCTCCATCCTCGGGTTTTTCCTTCTCTCCTCTGCCTTGTTTCCTTCTCTGTTTTCCTACCTCTAAGGCCAGTCTGAACTGTCTCCAGGAGGCAGCCAGCTTCCTCTTTGGCCCTCTCCAGGGCTGGTGAGTTCCGCGGGGGGCCTGCAGCAATTATTCATTCTTTCCAGCTGCTACTCTCAGGTTTCTAATTCATGTGGAAGCTGAAGGACCAGCACCTCCCCACCCTTCTCCCCAAAGAAGCTTTCCTGTCTCAGATTAAAACTGGTGGCTTTAAAGGAGTAGGCAACAGTGTTTAAAAACAAACAAACAAAAACAAAAAAATTAAGTTCCTTCTGAAATTCAGACAATCAGACTTTAGGTATTTTTTTGTATATATGGAATTTACCCGCAAGGTTTGTGTCATTATTTATTTGTTCATAGCCAACTTTTATCTCAAACAGAAGGTATTGAAGCTTGAGCATACAGATTTTTATAAAGTTTTCTCATTTTTATTGGTTATAAAGATTGGTGGTGGGAAGGGGCTTAGACTTTGGTTGGAGATGCAAAAATGGACTTGGCACTTTACTGAGTCTCAGGGCACTGCTTTTTGTACTCTGAGCTGAGTGAGGAGTAAGATGTAGCAACCCCAATGGCAGTTCAGAGTCCTCAGCAGTGTGCACATAACAGATGCTCCCTGTAAGTGAAGTCACAGGGTATGTTGTTTGAATCACAAGTGCTCAGTGCTTTCCCAGCCAGACCTCTGGCCATGGGATCTCACACTCCCTTGAAGTGAAAACTGCCTCCTCACTGGTTCTGCCTGCTGTGGGGAAACCCAGACCTGGGCAGAGGGCCCTTGATGGTGCTGTTGACAAAGGGAGTCAATGAACCACAGAGGTAAGATAAGCAACTTTATTATTTCTGTCTGTAGCAGCAATGGGCCAGGGTCTGAGCCTAATGCTGCAACCCATTGACTCCCAGAGCTAATTTCTACTTCCCCTCTTGTACCCCATTACCTTCCCTCCTCCCTGGCTCACCTTATCCCTCTATCTTTTATGCATATGCATAAGCATGTTAAAAAAAATGGCATCTAAACTCTTCCTAGAGGCTGGAAATTTACTATTATAGTGAGCCAAAGTTTACTTTAGCACAATTAGTCCTTTTCTGTGCTTGCTCTGAAGTCTGGTTTGAACTGGCTTTGTAGCTATTATTCTTGACCAGGATACCCTGACCACAGCTCCCAGATGCTGATGGCTGTTTTTGACTTGTTTTTCCATCCTCATCTTTGATTGGCTAGATAAAGAGAATTCAGCATTATTAATTTGGGTATGGGAGGGGCCATTGGCCTCATCATGGTTTTTTCTGGCCTCGTGCTCTCCTGTGAGGCTGGAAAACTATGAAAACTACAGAAGCTCCAGTTTCCCTCCCAACTCAGCAGTCCCCCCCCCATACTGTTCCTCAACAGTGGGCCACAGAAACCCCCCAGGGGGACTTTGGAGCCCCAGCCATGGCTTTGGACAGCCAGAGACTTGGGTCTGTTCAGACTGCAGGGCTTCCTTTGCAGATGCTAGAATTGACCAACCTGTTGGTGGTGGAGTTACTTGTCCAAGGCCCTGGTAGAAAGAGGAAGTGTTAGTTTTTTCCCCTGCTTGCTCTGTAAGTTTTATCATAATCAGACCGCAACAAAAGGAGGAATAGTTAACATTGTCCTGTTAAACGCTTATTGTAATGAGAAGTCTCCTGTACAGCATAACTCTGGTGGAGCTAGTGTGGTTTCTAGTGTGTTATGCCTGATATGATACGAAAAACCAATTCAAAACCAAACTGATGGAATCTAAAGATTATATATGAGTACTCAAATACTTTTAACTTTTTGTATAAAAAATATCTTGAATGGTTTTTCTCTCAGCTTTAATTGCTGGTCATATAGCCAGTTGTACCCTCTGATCCAACAGCATTAAGGAGTCTTTAGGGCAAAAATGACACGTTTGTTTTCTGGACTACTGTAGGAACTTTTCTTATAGTGTTATTATAGTACCTGTCTATTCTGAAGTACCACATGGAATGTGCTATGAATACACCTCCTGTCAAAATCCTCCTTGTGAAACTATCTAGGAGTAGCAGTGAGCATCTTGGGTTTTATTTGTCCTTCTCTAAATTCCTCTTAAATTACTCTCTTTTTATGGGTAAGTTGAATAAATTTTCTATAGCTTACTTTTAAGTCTAATTTTTAATGCCTAAATTTTTATGGCAACAAAGAAAGAAAGGAACAATTTTAAAAATTCTCATTCATATACACACAACAAGAAATATGTCACATAAAGAAAATGTATTTGAATATCAGTTCTTCTAATTGATGTATATTATTTTCCTAGGTAAAGTTGCCAAAGGTGCTTGGAGTCAAAAAAGGATGATGTAATTTAAGTTAATGTTGGTGATCTTAAGTTATAGTATTCTGTAAAATGATAATCACCCCACATGCATGGGTCTGGTCAATTTTGTACAACTTGATGTCAGCCTTTACAAATTTTATTATCCTTTTAAAATTTTACTAAACTAAAAGCACAAAAAGAAGTACAGAGAAAATCTGGAAGTAATTGTCAGTGTCAGAAAGAATGTAAACTTGAATCCATCTTTTTTAAAAAAAAAATGCAATGAATAAATAGCTTAAAATTTAAAAATATTAGCTGATTTCAAAAAACAAAGCAAAAAATGTCCAAGTGATATGCATGTTAGGCCTCTATTAAGTCTGTTTCCAACAGTCTAAATAAATGCTGCCTTCTACATGAATCCTTTATAGCTTGTATAGAGCACATGGAAAGAGGAAAAGAGTAAGAATACTAGCACCTATTCATCATACAGCAAATATGTTTAGGATGATAGAAGAAAGTCACAACCCACTGGACAGGTGATGAGAGAATATTTTGTTGACACGTACCTTTGAAGGCTGTTCTAGATCAAGGATTTAAACCTTGAGGTTTTATATAAAGAACTAGGTCTGAGACCAAAAGGAGGGGGTCTGTGGCTCTTCTGTTTTTCAGAAGGCCCTCTGCTCCTGTGCATACTCTAGAATGTAGAGTTTAAGATAAAGGGACAAATTAGAAGAGCATAATAATGGAGCAATAATTTTCCAATCTTGCCCCAAAACTAGAGAAGATGGATTCTCTAAAAAAATACAAGTTATGGGAGAACAGTCCCCAAGAACAGAGACCCAGTTCAGTATAGAAGTAAAGAAAGGTTGCCAGAAGGCCCTGTAATAACCCACAGGGCAACTTTGTGGGAATAGAAGCAGGGGCATCCATTCCTCTGAGCATAAATAGTTCCAGGCTGGGACAGGCAGACGCAGGATGGCAGCCCATGCCTACTCTTCTGACCTGTCAAACCTGTGAGGGCATAGCCAGCACACCATCTGGAGAGGCCCTGGCTAATGAGGTTCTCCCTGTGGTGGGATGAACAGCAAATTTTAACCACTTAGACATTGTTTGATAACAGAAACAAACAACTCCCTTGCCATTGCACCTATAAATATCATGACAACTGGATATAACAAACTAGAGAATAAAATAGGAAATTGGGCATAGAATTGCCCACATCTTTCCAGTATTTAAAGTGTTCCAAATTCATGTATTTTGGTTAATTTTGACTTTTGAGAACAAAAGTAAGCATCTTATAAGTATTCACTTAGAACAAAACTGAATCCTTGATTTCATCAATTTCCTACTTCTGTGTCAGGAACTACATGAGAAATCTTATATTCAGTAAAAAAATCTAAGTACACAGGTAAAGTTGCTTAGTTTAAATTCTTAAGAGACTGGAAATTATAAAGGATTGAGATGGAAAGGAAAAAGGAAAAAAAGAGACTGGAAATTCTCTACATGTAAAATCTTTAAACAGAGACAAGGTGTTTGAGCATATGACAAGAGTTGTTAGGTTTGTCTTATAGTAAAGATATGAACTGAATAACTAATTTCCCTTTGCCACATGTCTTGCATCATTAGGACTTGACAAGTTTATAATAATAGTTGATTAATTAAAGATAAATTCCAAACCTGGGATACTAGGCATTGCAGAAAATGGGGGCCAACTTACAGAAGATAAACATGGTGTTGACTTCTCATTGGAAAACTATTCTAAGAACATAAGGTGCTGCTTGGTTTCTCCTTGCAGCTTATAACAAAATGTGAGTGGAAATGGATAAGTTGGGAATTAAATTATTATCCACAAAGAAGAAACCACAGGAAGCAAGATACTGAAAGTCAATGGGATCTGCAAGAGAGAGAAGACAATGCCCTGTGTATTGCTATGTGACAGAAAAGGCAAAGGCCATGAATCTCTAGCACAAATACCTGTAATACCACAGTATTTAGAGAGAAAGCACCATCTTGCTGACACAATTTTGGACTTCTCCTAGCCTCAAAGCAATGAGCCAATTAATTCCCACTGTAAAAGCCACTATACTTCATGGTAATTGTTTTAGCAGCTGGGATACTTTAACATAAGGCAAATGCTTACAGAGCCTGTATCTCTGGAGTGGTGGGAAATCATCAGGCTAATAGGGTCTGCTGGCTCTTACTTTCTTCCTTAAGAAAGATAGTACAGGAAAGGGGACAGTTCAGGAAAAAACCAATCAGACTGCAAGCAAAACTGAAAGGGAGTATAGGGTGGATGAGCTGCCTGCTTCTAAACCCCAAACAGTAAAACATGAAAGATTAAAAATTCTCTGAGCAATGAAGGCATGGGATACAACCCAGAAGGATAAAGAAGCATATGAACTTACCACATAAGCCTATAATTTTTGATGGTTTGAGGTAGCTTATATTAAATTAATGGAGCTGAAGAAGCAAGGATAAAAATCAATGTCAAAAATTATGTCCAGTAAAGAATTTTGGAAATGTTCACTGACACACGAAACTGATTGTAAAGAAATAGATCAGATATTCACAGCTTTTTAAGGGTGCTTTATTGCCAAAGAACAATGAACTGTGTAAAAGAATAGCTTTTTATTATTTCAGTTTTTAAATACCTCTCACAACACGCAGACCTGCACTGGAGGAAAGTGGGTTTTGATAGCTGTACATCTTGCAAGTAGAGGAAACTCCTCATAACCTAGTTCAAATGAATCCTGGAGGATAATGCACAAATAAGGACCTCCAATATGATGGAGCCAATAGCCATGAGAACAGTGTACAAAAAAAATTAGCTTCCAGATAATAGAATGGAGGTCTAATCAGGGAACTTCTCTCACCTGAAGATAAGAGCCTTTCCCATACCTGTCCACTGGGATTGCCTAACTTCCGTGTACAATAGACTGCTGAGCCTTTTTCTTCTTTTTCCTAAAAAGATTTTTTTTTATTGCAGGTGATGGTTCCATACTCCTCCGTATAAATTGGGTTGGACTTGTGAGGTCAAACAGATATTTGTCTTTTTAGTTCATAAGTCACCAGACCACAAAGCCCCATAAGAAACCTAATGGAGAAGAGTATACATCATCTGGAGCTCTGGACTTGGAGCTGAAGGCTGTGAATGAAGAGAACTCTGGGTTGATTCCTTCAGAGAGGGGATGAATGTTTGAAAGGTGAGGAAAACAAAAAAGTCAGATTGAAACATATACATGGAAATCAAAACGTCAGACTGGCAACCTGCTTAGTGCACCAATGTTTGCTTTGCTGGGAACACAGTCAGACTACATTTCCCAGGGTCCCTTAAAGTGTTTGCTATGTGATTCAATTCTAGCCAGTGATCTATGAAAAGAGGTTATGTGTCCTGGAACTGATCCATGAAAACTTCCCATGGGCTTTTCTCTGTCCTCTGCCCATTTTTTCCAACTTGATGCTAAGAAGTACAGTAAACCATTCAAGCCACACATTGAAAATGGTGGAGCCACAAAATAGGGCCCTGGGTCCTTGAATCAGTAATTGGAGGAGAGAGCAAGTCTTCATTTAAACAGTTGGAGCTTTGTATGAGAGAAACAAACTACTATAGCATTTGAGCTACCTTTATTTATAGATTCCTATTATAGCAGCTAGTATTTACCCTAACTAAAAAACACATTTCCCTGCTCATGGATAAGAAGGTTAAATGTAGTTAAGATGTCAATTCTACCCAAATTGATCTACAGATTCAACACAATACCAAACAAAATTCCAACAACCTACTTTGAAGACTTGGAAAAACTAGTTATCAAATTCATTTGGAAGGGAAAGAGACCTCAAATAGCTAGAAATAATCCTAAAAAAGAAGAACAAAGTGGGAGGATTAACTGTTCCTAATTTTAAAGCTTATTATAAAGCCACAGTGGTCAAAACAGCATAGTGTTGGCACAAAGATAGAAGGATTGACCAGTGGAATAGAATAAAGAGTGCAAAAGTAGACCACCAGATCTATGGTCAGCTGATCTTAGACAAGGCCCCCAAAACCACTGAACTGGGACAACAGTCTTTTCGATAAATGGACATGGGAGAACTGGATATCAATAGCCAAAAGAATGAAAGATGACTCTTACCATACACCTATACAAAAATTAACTCAAAGTGTATCAAAGCCCTAAATATAAGATCCAGAACCATAAAACCCCTAGAAGAAAACATAGGGAAACATCTTCAAGATCTAGTAGTACAAGGTAGCTTCTTAAACTTTACTCTCAAATCACAAACAATGAAAGAAAAAATAGATAAATGGGAACTCCTGAAAATCAAAATCATTTGTATCTCAAAAGCCTTCGTTCTTTTGTTGTTGAGTTGTATGATTTTCTTGTGCATATAGGATATCAAACCATTATCCAATATGTGGTTTCCTAATATTTTCTTCCATTGAGTTGATTGCCTCTTTCACCTTCTTGACAGTCTTTTGAGGCACAGAAAAAAGTTGATTTTGAGGTGTTCTCATTTATCCAAACAGAAAATGGGCTAAAGATATGGATAGATTTTTTTCTGAAGAGCAAATATAGATGGCTAAAAAGTACATGAGGAGATGATCCATTAGTTATAAGGGAAATGCAGATCAAGACTACAATGAGGTACCACTTCAAACCTATAAGAATGGCTGCTATTAAACAAACAAGAAACTAGAAATGTTGGAGAGTATGTGGAGAAATTGGGACACTTTTATACCGCTGGTGGGAATGTATAATGGTACAGCCACTATGGAAAACAGTTTGGCCGTTCCTTAGAAAATTAAATATCAAATTGCCCTATGACCCAGCAATACCACTACTCGGTGTATACCCAGAGGAACTGAAAGCAGTAACATAAACAGACATTTGTCCACAGTTGTTCATTGCAGCATTATTCACAATTGCCAAAAGATGGAAACAATCCAAAGTGCTCATCAACAGATGAGTGGATAAACAAAATATATGATGGAATATTATGCAGCAGAGAGATGAAATTGGATCCTGAAGCATGTGACAACATGAATGAAACTTGAGAACATAATGCTGAATGAAAAAAAGCCGGAAACAAAAGGATAGATACTGTATGATTTCATTTTTATCATCTTGCTAAAGGTAAACTCAGAGGCTTTTAATAGACTATAGGGGACGTAGATATAGGGAAGCTAGAGATAGATGAATGGTTAGCTAATGAGTTGAACTTAAAATGTAAGGGAATCAATAGAAGTGAAGGCAGTTCATTAGTGGGCCTATAAGTAATTTTGCCATATTAAAGGAGCACATGAATGAAAGGGGTTGTATAGACTCATGTGTCCCACCGATTAACATTACTAAGCTTTTGCATGAACTACTTCAAAGGTATGAATCTTATACAAAGAGTTTATAGAATCGAGTTATAGGGAGAAAACTACTGTAGCATGCTATGGTCTATGTTTAACAGGAAGACATCAACATCATAACCACGTAATACCAGGGATAAATAATTGGGGTGGGGGGGAGGTTGGACAAGCGTTACGGGGAGGTTTGGATTTTCTATTTGGTGAGGGTGTGTTTATTAGTTATTTTACTCTTGCAAGCAGTGAATTGTCTAAAATTGAGAGTTGATGACTGTAAAACTAAGTGAGGATAATGTGAAACATGGACTATTGACTTTGGACATTATACATGATGCCCAATGGGTGGATGTAGATGAAGGATACACTGACTGAGAAGTAGAATGGTGAAGTGTGGTATATACATACGATCCAACATTGTGTGGCTACAGAAAGGAACGAGGACATGAGGCATGCAATGAGGTGAATGAAACTGGGGGACATTACATGATGCAATATAAGGCAGAAACAAAAGAGCAAATATTGTATCATATCTTTTAGAAAATGTTTATAAAATTGGGGTCTAGATGGTAAGCTCTTAAAGCAGTCACATTTAGACTGGAGCTGTAATTGTTATATCTAGATTTTTAAAGGCTGTGCTATATATGTGTAATCTGGTATTTCCTGGCAACTTGAGTACCTGTGTTACACCTAAGACTCAGAGAAAGAGTTCTGCTGGTCTGAAAGTCAGCATTGCCATATACAGCAACCATTAAAGATATTGAAAGAGAGGGCTTGTAATTCTGTCTAGCTTAATTTAATGTCCAGATACATCTGAGAGTATGTTGAGCAGATAATTAAAAAGTATTGGCAAAGTCCCTTGAGGGACAGGAGAAAAATATGAAACTATTAAGCTTTACCCCCTGGCAAAACCTCTGATACTGTCTCAAACATTAGAGACTCCCAAGTCAATAGGCCAAGCCTTTGATCTTGAGGTTTGCTCTTGTGAAGCTTATGTATGTAGCAGAGAAGCTAAGCCCACCTATAGTTATGCTTAAGAGTTACTCCAGACGACTTCTATTGCTGCTCAGATGTGGCCTTTCTCTAAGCCCAACTCTGCAAGTAAAGTCATTACCTTCCCCCCATATGGGACATGACATCCAGGGGTGAAAGTCTCCCTAACAGTGTGGGATATGGCTCCCGGGGATGAGCCTGGCCCTGGAACTGTGGAATCCGTGAAGCCTGCTTGACAAAATGGCGGAAAAGAATTGTAACAAAATAAGGTATCAGCGGTTGAGAGAGTTCAAATAGAATTGAGGGGCCATTCTGGAGGCTACTTTTATGCAAGCTTCAGCTAGATATTACTATTTGTCATGGTTTGCCAACCCCCAACCAAAGCCATTCCTTCCAATCCTAAAGACCACTTAGGGCTTTATCTAAGATTCTTCAAAAGTTCCATGCACTGTGATTACTTTCTAGAAATCTACAACCTCCAGCTGTGTCTATAGGCCAGATAAGTCCTGAAATGCAGAGGGGCCAGCCTCTCTAGTACATCAACTTGTTCCATTCCCCTATCCCATATTATCAACAGCCCTTTCCAATATGAAAAGGTTAGAATGGACATCTTCTAAATACCCTAAAGATTGGGAAAAAGATAAAAGGAGAAAGAGGAGTTGTAACAGAGAAGAAAGCAGTGAACAAATGAGTATGATTGCTGAATCATTATACTGATATTTCTTTTAGTCTCCAGGGCCTTGGAGCAGCTAGAAGGAAAAACCTAAAATTATGAAATGGTAACCCATACCAAACTCTGAAATCTGTTCTATAACTATTTGTTTCAATGTATCCTATATTTGTTGCTTTTTTGTATATATGCTATATTTTACAATAAAAAATAAAAATTAAAAAAACAACAACACAGGAAAAGCAACAAAAATGCTAATGGGAACCAGGTATTAAAGACCCATTTGGAGTTTTCCCTTCTGACATCTTCTCTGGGCCTCAGTGAAAGTTAGTGCTGGCTGTAAGGACTCCCAGAAAGTTGGAGGACTCTAATTTAAAGAGTATAAATTTCTGCCTTTTGTAAATGACATGAATAGTTTATATTATCAATGTCCATTTTTTCCACTGTAATCTTAATGACATGGCTCAAAATATGTACCACTCTTAATAGGAACATTTAGTCTTCCTATCCATGAGCACAGAATATCTTTCCATCTATTAAGATCCTCTTTGATTTCTTTTAGCAAAGTTTTGTAGTTTTCTCTGTATGAGTCTTTTATATCCCGGGTTAAGTTTATTACTAAATACTTGATTCTTATAGTGGCTATATTGAATGGAATTTTTTTCTTAATTGTCTCCTCAGTGAAGTCATTACTTGTATATAGAAACATTGCTGATTTTTATACATCAAATTTATTTATGAACTCAAGTAGCTTTTCAGATTTCTCAGGGTTTTCTAAGTATAGTATCATATCATCTGCAAATAATGAAAGTTTTACTTCTTCCTTTCCAATCTGGATGCCTTTTATTTCTCTGTCCTGCCTGATTGCTCTAGCTAGAACTTCTAGTACAATGTTAAATAACAGTGGTGACAATGGGCATCTTTGTCTCATTCCTGATTTTAGGTGGAATGCTTTCAATCTCTCAACATTGAGAATGGTGCTGGCTATGGGGTTTTCATATATGCCCTTTATGATATTGTGGAAGTTTCCTTCAATTCCTATCTTTTTTCAGAAAAGGATGCTGCATTTTGTTGAATGCTTTTTAGTATCAATCGGTATGATCATGTGATTTTCCGTTTTGGATTTGTTAATGTGCTGTATTACATTGATTGATTTTCTTTTGCTGAACCATCCTTGCATTCCTGGTATAAACCCCACTTGGTTGTGATATATAATTCTTTTAATATATCGTTGGAATGAATTTGGTAAAATTTTATTGAGGATTTTTGCATCCATGTTCATTTGGGAGTTTAGTCTGTTATATTCTTTTCTTGTAGCATCTTTGTCTGGTTTGGATGTTAGAGTGATGTTAGCTTCATAGAATGAGATAGTGCTCCCATTTCTTAAAATTTTTTGAAGAGTTTGAGCAGGATTTGGTGTTAGTTCTCTTTGAAATGTTTGATAAAATTCCCCTCTGAAGTTACCTAGCCATGGGCTTTTCTTTGTAGGAAGATTTTTGTTAACTAATTGAATCTCTATTTGCAACTAGTTTCTTAAGATCTTCTACTTCTTCTTGAGTCAGTGTCAGTAATTTGTATGTTTCTAGAAATTTGTACATTTTGTCCAGGTTGTCTAGTTTGTTGGCATATAGTTGTTCATAGTGTCCTCATGATTTTTAAAATTTCTTCAGGATCCATAGTAACACCCCCCACCCTCCCATTTTGTTTGTTTGCACCCTCTTTTTTTCTTTGTCAGTCTAGCTAGGGATTCATCAATTTTACCGATTTTCTCAAAGAACCGATGTTTCTTTTTCTTTTTATGTTCTCAAGTTCATTTATTTCTGCTTTAATCTTAGCTATGTCTGTTCTTCTATTTGTTTTGGGATTTGTTTGCTCTTATTTCTCTGGTTCCTCCAGGTGAGCAGTTAGGCCATAATTTCTTCTTCTTCTCCTTCTCCTTCTTAATACAGGCATTTAGGGTGATAAATTTCCTTCTTAGCACTCCTTTTGCCATATCCCATAAGTTCTGATATACTGTATTTTCATTTTTGTTCATCTCTGTTATTTATCAATTTCTCTAACAATTTCTTCTTTGACTCACTGATTGTTTAATAGTGTATTGTTTAATCTCCATATATTTGTGAAAGTTCTGGTTCTCTGGTGGTTGTTTATTTTCAACTTGACTCCATCATGATCAGAGAAAGTGCTTTGAATAATTTCAATCTTGTTAAATTTATGTATACCTGATTTGTATACCAACCTATGATCTATCCTGGAGAATGTTACATGTGCACTAGAGAGAGAATATATATCCTGATATTTTGGGGTGAAACAATTTATATATATATTAGTTAGGTCTAATTCATTTGTCACATTATTCAAATTCTTTATATCTTTATTGATTCTCTGTCTGGTTGTTCTATCCACAGAGGAGGGTAGTGGTGAACTGAAATCTCCCACTATTATTGTTGAAACACCTATTGCTCTCTTCAGTTATGCCAATGTTTACCTCATGTTCTTTGGAGCTCCTTGATTGGGAGCATAAACATTTACAATTTTTATTTCTTCTGGATGAATTGTCCCTTTTATTAATATATAGTGTCCTTACTTGTCTCTTATGATATATTTACATTTCAATTCTGTTTTATCTGATATTAGTGTGGTTACTCCTGTTTTATTTTGGTTACAATTTGAATGGAACAGCTTTTTCCATCCTTTCACTTTTAATGTATTTGTATCCTTGTGTATAAGATGAGTCTCTTACAAGCAGCATATAGATGCATCACATTTTAAAATGCATTCTGCCCATCTGTGTCTTTTAATTGGTGAGTTTAGTCCATTAACATTCAGAGTTATTACAGTAAGGGCAGTAAGAGTACCATCTTACCCTTTAGCTTCTGTTTGTCAGATCCATGTATTCTTTTCCCTCTCTCTTTTTATCCTTTAAGTTACCCTTCCTGACACTCTTCAATTCTGTACCTTTCTCCATACCTTCCTATCCTTTCTTTCTTTTTCAGTGACAGAACTCCCTTTAGTATTTCTTGTAGAGCAGAGCTCTTGTTAACTAATTCTCTCAACCTTTGTTTGTCTGTGAAAATTTAAAAAATAATCTCTCCACCAGTTTTGCAGAACAACATGGCAGGATAAAGAATTCTTGTCTGGAAGTCTTTCTTATTCAGAATCTTAAATATATCATACCAGTGCCTTTTCAGTCCATGGTGCCTGGTGAGTAGTTTGAGCTCAGTCTTATACAGTTTCCTTTCTATGTAGTGAATCACTTTTCTCTTGCTGCTTTCATGACTTTTTGCCCTTCTCTTCAATATTTGACATTCTGATTAGTGTGTGTCTTGGAGTAGGCCTATTTGGATTTAATCTATTTGAGATTCATTGGGCTTGTTTGATTTGCATATTAATGTATTTCATAAGAACTGGGAAGTTTTCCCCCATGATCTTCTCAACTAGCCTTCCTATCCCTTTACTCTTTTCTTCTCTTTCTGGGATACCAATAATCCAATAATTCTTACATTTGTGTACTTCATGTTGTCTATCATTTCCCTGAGACCTAGTTCTAGCTTTTCCATCTTTCTTGCCACTTGTTCATGTGTGCATTTTAGTGCAATGGATCTGTCTTCTAATTCACTTATTTTTTCCTCTGCCTCTTCAAATCTGTTGATATGCATCTTTAGTATACTGGTTTTTTTTGTTTGTTTCTTTGTTTTTGCATGGGAAGTCTCCGGGAATTGAACCTGGGTCCCTGGCATGGCAGGCAAGGACTCTGCCACTGAGCCACCATTGTCTGCCCTCTAGTACACTTTCAATTTAATCTACAGTATCTTTTATCTCTGTGACATCTATTTTTCTATTTATTCTTTCAAATTCTTTTTATGCTCTTCTACTGTCTTCTTGATATCCTTTATGTTGTTATGAACATCCTTGATGAGTTGTTCCAAATTCTGTGTTCCATCCAGTGATTTAATTTGGTTATTTGGCTGGGCCATATCTACCTGAATCTTTATGTGATTTTTGATCTTCAGTTGTAAACAGGGTATTTGATTGCTTTGATAAGGTTATTTAGAAAGTTGATTTCCTTCACTCGTCTAGAATTTTGTATCTGCTTGGGTTTTCATTGAAGGTCCTTTTTTGGATTTGGATTGTGGATCCTTCCCTGCCAAGCCAAGTTCCAAATCCCATGGGAGGATTGCAGTTCTACTTGAGTCTCTACTGGAAGCTAGGCAGTTAGGAAGTTTGCCCATCTGCACTTTCTGCTTCTTCCCAGAAGATGGTGCTCTTGAGCCACCTGTTCTCCTCAGGCTTGCTTCTCCCAACTGTAGATGCTGGCTGAACTGAATGGAGACCAAATGTAATTCCAGCCATGGCTGCTGGTCTTCTTGAATGCTGAAAGCCACCAACCCTGGGATAGAGGATGGGCAGTATGTACCTCAGTGGAGACACCACTTGTGTGTCTTTTATGCCTGGTGGGCCCTAGACTCCTACTTGGGATGACCTTGGGCTGTGTGACTGGGAATTTCAGCTTCCCCTGGCCACAGCCGAACTGAAAATGTTTGGTGGCTGGTCATGGCATTCAATTTGACTGTCTTTTAGGCCTCATCTTTCCATCTGCACCCGCCTGAGATCTCTGAGCCTCCATAGGGGAGGGAAGGCAGTATCAGGCTCCAAACCAGTATCTTTCACTGGCTGGCTGTCAGACCAGCACCACTCTGTATCTCTCCCTCCTCTCTGGGAAGGGCCTCCCAGTCTCTGTCAAAGAAGACCAGGTGCTTACAGCAGCAGGGGTGGAAGCAGGCACTGGACCCTGGCTGAATAATCTCTGTGTACAGGGAAAGCAAATCTGCTGGCTTCCGAGTTCCCCCATAGAAACTCTGGCTATGGAGCTGTGAAGGAAGATCTCCCAAGCCAGCTGGAGGGGTAGGCTGGAATCATTACCAAGCACACTCACCCTATTCTGTTCATCCAAATTCCTCCACTTTTCATTCAGGGCCTCCTAAATAGGGTATAAAACTCTCTCTGGTCACTTGCACCCTGGTCATTTTTTCTGTCCCATCTATTGTTGTACAGAGCCAGGGTGCACTCAGCCTCTCCTAATCCACCATTTTCCTGGAAGTCCTGATAGATTCTTACATAAACTGTCAGAAAACTACATACTTACTATAGGAAACAATTGCCTAATGATTAAATTAAAACTATCCATGGCCTTATAAATGCTATAGTGTTACCAGGTTTGATGCATATCTTAGAAGACAGGACATGAGTTTGCTGGAATCATTAGGGCATAACTTATAGTGAGGAATAGTAATTTATAAAATGCTTACTAAATACCATTACCAAATGACAATCTCCAAAAAATTAACATAGGAAATGAAGCTTATGTTTAAACATTGTCTGGCATTAAAATTACAATATATATCAATCTTACTCAAGATTTTATGGTTTTAAGATATTTTTTATAAGGCACTCAAGAGATCAAACCTCATTTTAAGATCATGGAGTTGAGTGTGCATTAACATTGAAATGTCTCAGTATCAACATTTAATTTTTACACAACAGTCAAGCAAAAAATACTGTTTCAGAGACCATCTTTATTTGACTTCCTTATTTCTTTGCATCACTGATCTAAGACATTGGAAACAAGAGCAGGCATTGCTGGTTTGGCCACAGAAATCCCTCTTGGATAAACAGCACTTTTCCTTCACAGGAGAAACTACAATTTTAGTTTCTTTTCTATTAGAACACAGGGATAAACAAAATCATAAAGTCTCATTTTCTTCTGGATGATTAAAATGTTTAGTTTTAGACTCTTAAGATTTAACAGGGAGAAAAATGAAAATCCTAGTGTAGGACTATGCTTTTCCTTTGTTCTTTCCTCTGTCCTCTCAACATAAATTTAAAGATAGAGAAAAAATAGAGCCCCATAAAAATTTCAACATTGACTTTTTTAAATCCTAAAGCTTACTAGGTGTAAAAAGTTTTATATTTATGATTAGTCTCTGCATATCTTTGTTGACACAATACATATCATGATTTCACAGACTATTTATGCTCAAGTGCCCATCTTTCAAAAAGACCCCATTTTCTACATTGTTTGTCTAGATGAGGTTCACTGCCTTGTTCATATAGGGAAATAGAAAAGAGATAATTTCCATTTCAACTCCATGCAAGTCACTTTCCTATGGTGTATTAATATGTAAGTTGCTGGAATGTGATATGCCAGAAATGGAATGGCTTTTATAAAGGGAATTTAATAAGTTGCAAGTTTACAGTTTGAAGCCTATGCAAATGTCCAAACTAGGGCATCCAGGGAAAGATACCTTAATTCAAGAAAGGCTGATGGGTCTGAAACACCTGTTAGCTGGAAAGTCACGTGGCCAACATTTGCTGGTCCCTAGCCCCTGGACTCCATTGTTTTCCACCTCTGGTTCTGTGGGGGATCCTCACTTTGCTTCTCTGGGATTTTCTTTCATTTCTTGGTTTCCCTTGGCATTCTCCAGGTTCTGGCTTGCTTAACATCTCATGGCAACATCTACAGGGCTCCAAGCATCTCCAAACATCTGTGTCTCTTTTCTCTAAGTGGTTGGCATCTGTGTCAACAATGCTCTGAAGTTTCTGTCAGCTCTGCCATTTCTGAGGTTTCTCAAAAACGTTTCCTCTTTTAAAGGACTCTAGTAAACTAATCAAGACCCACCTAGAATGGGAAGAGTCACATCTCTATCTAATCAAAAGGTCATACCCACAACTGGGCATGCCACAGCTCCATGAATATAATCTAATCAAACATTTCCAACCTACAATATTGAATCAAGATTAAAAGAAATAGCTGCCCCCACAAAATTGGATCAGAATTAAAGCATGGCTTTTCTGGGGTACATAATACTTTCAAACTAGCACATATGGTTTATGAAGGATGGCAATCATAGTCTCCAAAATTTATTCAATCTACAACTACAAACTTGCACACACACATACACACTACATGAGTGGAATCACACAGAACTAACAATACTCTCATGAACACTGTTGACAATTCAGAAAGCCTGGATACTTTTACTATTGATCTGTGAGAGAACAATATCCTGAGTTTTATTTTTTTAAACTTTAGGCTTAAATATTGAATCTGCTAAGTTACATATATAGCCAAGAAAAAAAATAGAAAAGTTAATTGAGAGAAAAATTAAATGTAGAAAAACCTGGAAGATCACTCTGATACTTAATAGGTTTATGAAAAACTCTCTATAGAGAATCCATATATAGAGAAAATATGCCAACAGAGGGAAAAACCTACATGCATGGGGTTGCTCACCACACCATTTTTCCTAATAAATACCTATTAGAAGCAATGAAGCATACAGCACTAGAAGTCTCACTGTTTGGCATGTGGATTTTCCCTAAGTCCCTTGTTTTCTGTACAGTCTGTGTTTACAGGGGTGATTGGTGTCCAAGGCTTCACTGAATCAAACTCTACAGAGAATAAACCTCCAATTAATTGACCATTCTGTGTACAGAATTCCAGTTACTTGTCCAATTTTTCACACCACCTGCTCCACCATAGGGTACCTGATGTCTCCTGTTCAGAGCTTTGAAGGACTCAGCAGCACAAATCAGCTTGCTTGTACCTCTGCCTATGCTGCCTGAGGTTTGAGTTTTCTAGGGTTTGCTTAAAGGTAGGCAGGACTGAGGTTTGGTATCCTATATACATAAAGAAATATAACTCAACAACAAAAGATGAACCATCCACAGCACAAACAGCAGGAATGAAACCCCAAAGAGGACCATTTCTCCACAGGCTGAATTAAAGACATCTCTGTCCATCTTAGGCAGCTCTGGATAATATTCCCTGTAGTGGGACCCCAGACTCTTGTTCCAACAATAGCCAGGGCAATCAGGGAGCCAATGGGAGCTTCTTCAAGATTATATGCAGTTATATGCATGGCACCTTTGCCAGAAGAAATCTCAAAGAACCTCAAAGAAAATACTTAGGGAAGAGAGTCTTCAGGAAGCCAAAGTACACTCCCTAGGCATTCAAGGGAGGATAATAATATGAGCTCCAAGGAGACCAGAGAGATGATGTGGGAGATGGGCCATTTCTGAATGCAAGCAGCTGTGAGTGGGACCTGAGCAATCAATATATGCTGCTGTGACATGTATTTATGCCAGTCTGGGGGATGTTGTATGGGGCAGGATATGTGTGCAGATGCTATGACAGGTTCTCAGTGGGGTTCCACTGAGGATGATTTCACTACCTCCACAGCCTTCAGAAAACTCCCACCAGAATTACAAAGGAGCTTCTGTTTTAACAGGTTTCCAGGAGACATATAAGAGTCAAGATGAGGGCCACTGGCCCTTGCCACCAAGCTGGGGGTAGGACAGGAGAGGAGAACAAAGACCTAGAGGGAAACATATTAGTCAAGTCTCTGGGTTTCTGCGAGGTGGACTGGTTTGTGTGGTAGTGTGCAGAGTGGCTGCCTGGCAGTGAGAGCCTGTGGGCCCCTCCTCTAGTCTCCTGGGAGCTGTTTAGACTGAAGCTCCTTTTCTAGATTGGTAGCAATGATTTTGAAGGCCTTGGAGGTCCCAGATATCCTTTTGACTTGCACCCCACGAAGATGCTGCTATGGCATTCTGCATCCATCCATCCTGCACTGAAGAAAGTCCTCCTGGCCTGGTGTCCCACACATACACAGCAGCCCATAGTGCTTACTCAGGTCCCACTCATAACCAAGTGCATCTGTACCACACAGATCTCCCACATCATTGCTCCAGGCTCCAGGGAGCTCATGATCTTCATCCTCCATTTAAAGTATCATGAGTGCAACTAGGCCTCTTGAGGATTAAACATCTCTCATTGGTATTTCCTCTCCCATTTCTCATGCTTCCTGCTTCCAAGCATATATTGCTGCAGGTATAGTTCCTGTGAAGACTCATGGCCTCTTCCCTGCCCTGGCTATTGCCAGAAGGGGAGGTCGACCTAATCCCACAGGGAAAATTCTGCTGCTCACCCATCACGTGGTGATGACCCACGTGGACAGATTTTCCTTTGGAAACAGCTAGGGGGGAATTGGTTCCTTCAGGTTCTCCATCCCCATTGTAGCAGATATGGATAGAAGGTGAGGTCACAGGGCCAAGCTAGGGTGCCTCTTCCTGGGGCACAGCCCTGAAGCCTGGCTTCACCAAGGCCATCTGGGGTTCCTAGTGCAGGTGGGATAGGGCCAGGGAGTCTGTAGCTGAGGCAAAAGTTTTGGAGGATCCTCACTCTGGTGTATTTTGGCTTTCTCTGCCCTTCCCATTGAAGGCCTGGTCAAGGGTGAGCCTTCCCAGAAGAGGGGTATTGCATGGTTGACTGGTGCAGGTAACAAGGTTGTTTGTGGAAAGGATAGAGGTAGAATTCTCCCCCTCCTGGCCTTGAAGGGGGCTGGTAGGAATGTTAGCTATGCTCCAGGCCTTCCTTTCTGAATTGAACTGCTTGGATTTATGAATGTTTTTAGATAAGGAATATGAGGGGTGTATTCCAGATTTACTAAATCACCACTGCTTGGGCTTGGAAGAAATAGTCTACTGTTCCACATACTGTAGGCATGGATCTGCTGTTCCACATGCTGTAGGGATGGCATGCCACTCTGTATCTGATGATGTGAGGGCCAGGGCTGCAGGGCAATGGTGGAGCACTCCTGCTTCTGTCCATTGTAGCCCAGCAGCAGGTAGGTTGCCATGACTTTGTCATGGTTTTATTTACTTAGTGATTCCCTGATTTTGAAGGATCAAAAATGGGTACCATCAGTGCTGAATGCCAAGGGTCCTGATCATCCAGATGGGGCTCCACATAGGGTCCTATTTGTTGATTGCCCACATTTACCCAGGATCATCCATGGGATCACCATGACATGCTGTAGTGTTGCTCTCTTACAAGGGTCCATAGTAAATCATTTTAAAATCAGGTTTATACATCCATGTACAGGTACAATTGAATGTAGAACTCCCCACTCAGTACCTGCCCCTGGAGGTCCTGGAAGCTGTGTGAATCAAAGGGTAGATACCCATTCATCAAGGTACAGAGAATGACTCTGAGGCTTCAGACATGGATGGCAGGCCCATCAAAGAATTGCCCCTGGAAGATTTCTTGGGTGGTATAATGGAGGTGGCCCCACAATTATTCAAGCTTGTTGTCACTGGCAAATTTGTTGCTTAACCCAGAATCTGTAAATTTTATATTCCCATTAGGTCCAGGTGGGTGATACACTTTTTGTGGCAATACTGCAGAGCAGATATGTCTGTTTGAATTTGGCTCATGTTTCTTGTTCTTCTATAGGGCCTTGAGCCACTCTATATTCACAGAGTTCTCTACTAGTATATTTCATAATGAGATAGAGTGATTTGTCATTCTAGATTTCAAGGTGTTCAATATGCTCAGCCCTTGGGAGATCATGTGGAGGCTGGCAGAGTTATTTTCATTTTTGTGGATTATTTTTATGACTGTTCTTGGCCAGTGAGCATCATCTATGCCAATTTCACCTTGGAAATGCCACATGGTTCTCAGGAATTGATGATTTCCAGCATGGGTCTCCTTGGCACACATGGCTGAGAGAGCCTGCAATGTAGTGGATTTCTGCTTGGTTGGAGACCTGGTGTCTCTAAGTAGACTTTCAAATGGAATGAGGTGGTGACAAGTTAGTCAGAATCACCAAAAACACAGACTCTTCCAAATTCTATGATGAACTGATGCAATAAACAATGAAACCAAATGGAAAAGAAAACAAAAATAAAATAAACAAAATCAAAAATAAAAAGAAACTAACAAACAAACAGGATTGAAAAAGAAAATGGAAAAGATTTTATAAAAATGAGAAACTTAGAAAGGAAAAATATAAAAGCATTTTAAAAATAACAAAACTAAAATAAATCGAAGAAAATATGAGGAAAATGAGTAAGGAAAAAATAAAGGAAAATGAGAAAAATGAATAAGGGAAAAAAAAGAATTCAAATGAACAAGATAGAAACAAGCTAAGGCTGCTCCAAGACCCACAGGTCACTGAAAACAGCTTTCTAGACTAGTGGACCATGAACCTGTGAACCAGGGAATTACCTAGTGGCTTAGAGTTCCATAACAATGACTTCTTGTGAGGTAATAAGAAGAAATGGACCAATCCAGGCTGTGGATTATCCACAGTGGTTTTCTTCACTTTTTGGTCTCAAAAACCCTCTACACATTAAACAAAAACATTGAGATCTCCAAGAGCTTTGTGTTTATGTGGTTTACAGCTATCTATATTTACCTTACTCAAAATTGAACCCTGAATGCTTCAGTGGCTTCTTCATTTCTATTTGGAAAATCTTTAATAATATATGGCATTGATTTTTGTTTAGAATTGGTCTTACAATGTGCCTAACTACAAGGAGGTTGAAAATTCAAGGGATCAAACAGAGAACTGATGAGCAATAAATGTCTCTTTCACAGTCCCTAGAGGTCTTGTGTTGAGATAATAGATCTTAAAGATCAAAGTCACCTGCCCAGTGGAGTAGGCACAGGAAGGACACTTGTGCTGGTGAGTTGCTGACCTGCACTGGAATATGCATGTGTGAAAAACAATATTTTGAGGAATTAACCTACCATTTTTAAGATGCAATTATTTTTTTGATTTGGCACTCAATCCATTACTGCAATCCTTTAATTGTTTTTTGTTTGTTTGTTTTGAGCTTTTAGATATACGTTTCTGCCAGTCCTTGCTGGGTTGTTCTAAAATTCTGTGGGGGATGGAATCTTGGAGCTTCTCACTCTGCCATTGTTATAGTGGTGGGAATCTGCCTTTTGAATTTTAACTTATCTGTGGATGTATTGTATTGCAGTTTAGTTTGCATTTCTCTGGTGCCTAATGACAATATTGCCTTTTCATATGCTTCTTGACCATTCCTTTTCTTCTGAAAAGCCTATTCAAGTCTTGGGCTCATCTTTCTTTTGGTTTTCAGACTTTTCATTGATTTCTAGAAATTATTTATGTTTTAGATATTATTACTTTGTAGGATATAGCCCTGCAGTTATTCTCCTCTCTGCCCATCCCTATTAAGCCTTTAATGGCACCTCCTACTATTTTCATTTCTTTCCTGAACATAGTAGAAACATCCCCATTTCTGGAATCCATGCTACCTGCTACCTCTAACCACAGTGTCATAACTAACTGAAAGGACTTGAACAGAAAATATTGTAAATGTTTGGGCCAACAAGTCACATTTCTTCAAACCAAAGAGCATGTTTTCATCCTCAGAGTAATGATTTGATCAGGAATTGAAATGGGTATTTGAAACATTTGATAGAGGAGTGAAGGACTGGCTTACACACCTTATAAGTCTGTGATCCTACTCCAAATGAGATGGGTCACAAGATGGTCTCCACTAGATTCCTATTTTCTCAGGGATCTGTGGAAGGGGGCTTTGGGAAGAATGCTAGTATGGTTGTGAAATTCTTCTCATGGGAGGAATTTTGTGGTACAACCAAATTTTACTTTTTCCACCTATCATCACAATATTATTTTTTCCTACCTAATGCAGTGGTCCCACAACCAGGGCTGCAGTTGCAGATAATAGATGCAGGGAAAGTTCTCAAACAAGAAACTGTAATGATATGTTTAAATTTTTATATCAGAAGCCCAATAGGCCTGATAGGGTGGATTGTACCTTCACCAATTTTCCTATACTTGCACAACCCCAGTTTTGTACTGGACAGCATCCCTGCCTCCTATGATCTGAGTAGGAATTTTGACCTAAGGCAGCACTGTCCAATAGGGAGATTATGTTAGCTACAAATGCAAGCACCCTCACCTCATGAAGTCATTGTGCATATAATGCAGCAAGATTCTCCAATCCCGAAGGAAGACAGTTTTAATTTTCATTCTTTCTCTTTCACTTCCTATACACAGACACAGACACATGCACACACACTCAACAGAATATTCCCTGAGTTAATACCTAAAAATCATTAGTCAAAGGGTTTCAATTAATAAAACAGTTAAGTCTCTGACAAAAGGATCTCTGAAAACTTGTCCTCATACTAAGCTTGCAAAATTGCCCAAATTAACTTTATAGGAACTCTGGAAATGTATGAAAAATATAACAACCATGGAATTTCTTAATGAAAATGTTGCTATTACACTTTATTAAGACAGTGTTGCAGCATTTTTAGTTGTTTCCCTAAGATCCTGCACTCCCTAGAATGGAGGAGGCCTTGGGGGCCAGTGGCTCATATTCCTGATATGGCTTATTGGTGCCAGAGGGTAAAATATGGACCATGTTTTTATAAAATTGTGGCTGTGCATTATGACCTGCCTGATGGCAATCTGTGTGACTGTTTCTGGGGTTCTCCATGTTCAACCCCCTCCTCCCCTTAGAACACTCCCAGGATTGGTGAGGCCTTCCATACAGTGATTATGGAAAATAATGAAAGGTATATACAAACCATAGTATATGTGCATTCAAGCATACATACATTCAAGAATGCATGTGAAGAAAATCAAATGACTGAAGATATTACAGGACAAATAAAAGTCTCCAGACTTCAACATGGCCCCCAAATCCACTGAACAGGCAATATAGTCTTTTCAATAAATGGACATGGGAGAACTCAATATCAATAGCCAAAAGAATGAAAGAACCCTTACCTCACACCCTATACAAAGACATAAATATAAGAACCAGTACCATAAAACTCCTAGCAGAAAATATAGGGAAACATCTTCAAGACCTAGTAATAGGAGGTAGCTTCCTAAACTTTATACCAAAGCACTAAGCAATGAAAGAAAAAAATAGATAAATGGGAACTGTCCAAAATCAAATGCTTCAATATAATCTGATGGTAGCACAATAATATAAGTATACTGAATGAAGCTGAATGTGAGTATGACTGAGGGAGAAGGGCTGGGGGCATGTATGATACCAGAAGGAAAGATGGAGGATAAAGACTGAGATGGCATAACTTAGAAAATGCCTAGACTGGACAATGATGGTGTTTAAATGTACAAATATAAGAATAATTTTGCATGAGGGAGAACAAATGAATGTCAACATTGCAAGGTACTGAAAATGGGATGGTATACAGGTAAAATATATGCCCTATGACCTGGCAAGGATATTATTCATTATATACCCAGAAGAGCTGAAAGCAACAACACAAACAGACATTTGCACACTGCTATTTATAGCAGCATTATTCACAGTTGTGAAAATGGAAACAGTCCAAATCCCCATCAATAGGCAAGTGGATAAATAAAATATGGTATATACATAAGATGGAATATTATGCAGCAGAGAGATGAAATGATGTCCTGAAGCATATGACAACATGGAAGTACCATGAGGTCATAATACTGAGTGAAATAAGCCAGACACAAAAGGATAAACACTGCATGATTTTATTTTTATCACCTTGGTAAAGGTAAACTCAGAAACTTTTGGTAGAGAATATAGGAGACCTAGAGATACAGGGAAGCCAGAGATGGGTGAATGGTTAGCTAATGAGGTTGAACTAAAATGTAAGGGAATTGACAGAAGTGAAGGCAGTTCATTAGTGGGTCTATAAGTATTATTGCCATATTGAAGGTGAACATGACTGATAGGGGTTGTACAGAATCATGTATCCTGCCGATTAACACTACAAGTATCTATAAGCTCTTACATGAACTATTTCAAAGGCATGAATCTTATACAAAGAGTTTATAGAATTGGGGCATAGGGGAAAACTACTATTGCATCTTATGGTCTATGTTTAACAGGAAGACATCAACAGTAGCACAGCAATACCAGGGGTAAATAATGGGGGGAGGATGGACAAGAGTTAAGGGGAGGTTTGGATTTTCTATTTGGTGAGGGCATGTTTATCAGTTATTTTTTATTGCAAGCAATGAAAATTGTCTAAAATTGTGAGTGTTGATGATTATATCACTAAATGAAGATAATGTGAGACATGGACTGTTAATTTTGGACATTATACATGACGCCCAATGGGTGGAGGTGGCTGAAGGATACACTGCTGAGAAGTAGAATGATGAACTGTGGTGGTACATAGGATTGAATATTGTGCTGCTACAGAAAGGAATGAAGTTGTGAGGCATGCTATGATGTGAATAAATCTGGGGGACATTATATTATGCAAAATAAGCCAGAAAAAAGAAACAAATATTGTGTGATCTCATTTAGAAAACACTTCTAAGAAAAATGGGGCCTAAATTGTAAGCTCTTAAAGAAGGTAAATTTAGTCTGGAGACGTAATTGTTATTTCTAGATTTTGAGAGGCTGTGCTATACATGTATAACTCAGAATTTCCCTAAAACTTTGGTAACCTGTGTGACACCTAAGACTCAGAGTATGAGTTCTGCCAGTCTGAAAGTCAGCATTGCTACATACAGCAACTGTTAAAGATAATGAAAAAGATATCAGACTTTAATTATAGATAAGAATGAAGCTGATCAGATCAGGACTAAGGTAAATCAGAATACAGGGGTAAGGAAAACATTGTACTTTAAAACTTCATCTATTCTTTGAGACCAAAGGAACAGAGATTTATTTTTTCCAAAACCTAAATTTTCTATAGCACAAAATCTAGCCCAACCTGTCTGGATAGATCACTTAAACAATCCAAACACAGGAAGCCCAGAATGGGAATAAGGGCTTGTAATTCTGTATAGTTTAATGTAATGCCTTGATATATCCCAAAGTATATTGAGCAGATAATTAACAAGTATTGCTTAAGTCCACTGAAGGATGGGAGAAAAAATATGGAACTATGGAAAACTCCGGATACTCTCTCAGACATTATGGACTCCCAAGGCCAAGCCCTCAATCTTGAGATTTCTCCTGTGAAGCTTATATATGTAATGGAGAAGCTAAGTCTACCTATAGTTATACCTAAGAGTTATTTCCACAGGACCTCCTTTGTTGCTCAGATGTGGCCTCTCTCTCTCTCTCTCAAGTCTAATTCTGAAAGTAAAATCATTACCCTCCCCCCATATGGTACCTGACATTCAGGGGTGAAAGTCTCTTTAGCAGCATAGGATGTGACTCCCAGGGATGAGCCTGGCCCCTGGCACCATGGGATCGACAAATGCCTTCCTGACCAAAAAGGGGAAAAGAATTGTAACAAATAAGGTATCAGTAGCTGCAAGAGATCAGATAGAGTCAAGAGGCTACTGTCATGCAAGCTTCAATTAGTTATTGCTATTTACCATCATTTGCCAACCCCTAATCAAAACTATTCCTTCCAACCCTAAGGAACACCTGGGGCTCTATCTAAGCATCTATAGAAGTTCCTGGCACTATGATTACTTTCCAGAAAGCTACAACCTCCAAATGGGTTCCTACGCCAGTTCTGAAACCCATAAATGCCAGCCTCTCCAGAACATCAACTAGTTCCATTCCCCATCCCATATTATTGACAACCTTTTCAACATGAAAAATTTAGAATGAATATAGCCCAAATACCCCTAAAGATTGGGAGGAGGATCAAAGGAGAAGGTGAGTTTTAACGTAGAAGATAGGATATGACAAATGAGTCTGACTGTTTGTGGTAGTTAGATTCATGTGTCAACTTGGTCAGGTGACGGTGCCTAGTTCTATTGCTGTGGACATGAACCAATGACATGTGAACCTCATCTGTTGCTGATTACATCTGAAGTTGGCTAGGAGGTGTGCCTGATGCAATGAATAATGTTTGATTTAATTGGCTGGTGCTTAAATGAGAGAGCTCAATGTAGCACAGCCTATGCAGCTCAGCATACCTCATCTCAGCACTCGTGGCTCAGCCCAGGCCTTTGGAGGTGCAGAAAGAAATCACCCCGGGGAAAGTTGTTAGAACCCAGAGGCTTGGAGAGAAGGCCAGCAGAGGTTGCCCTGTGCCTTTCCATATAAGAAAGAACCTCAGTTGAAAGTTAGCTGCCTTTCCTCTGAAGAACTATACATTTTAATTAAATAAATCCCCTTTTATTAAAAGCCAATCCATCTCTGGTATGTTGGATTCTGGCAGCTTTGGCAGACTAGAACACTGCTGAATCATTATATTGATATTTCTCTTAGTCTTCATTGTCTTGGAGCAGCTAGAAGGAAAAATCTAAAATTGTAGAACTGTAGCCCATACCAAACTCCGAAATCTGTTCTATAACTAATTGTTGCACATGACTTGAAATTTATTGCTTTTTTGTATATGTGCTATTTCTTGCAATAAAAAGGGTTTCCAGAATGAGCAAGCATCTTGGCAATTTGAAAATTCATAGCAAAAAAATAAGCATGAAATGTTTCACATGAAACTTCAATTACTTCCTGAGGTCCAATAAGAACGTGTGCTGCAGATTGAGAGCAATTCAATTGAGGAGGAGCCCATATGGTCAGAAATGGAGAATAAACTTTGTGAAGTGTATAGAAACATGAACTTCACATAATATCAGAAGCATAACCTCTATAAGAAGATGGCTGAAGACTTGGACAAAGAATTGGAAAGAACCACTTCATTTTATTACAACCAAATTATACACTATAAGAAGAAAGCTCAGGAAAGGGGGCTGGGATCTCTGTCCATGCAGCGAAGGCTCAATGAGTTAAGACAGGAAAGTGATTACAGCAGGGAAGTATTGGCAGAATACAGTTTTTCTCAGGTGGCCTTTTTGCCCTGGATGTTCCAACTACAAAGCTCAGGGGCTCCACGTGTGATTCAGTTTTCCCAGCCACCGAACCCCAATCATCCTCAACCACAACAAGATATATGCCTGAGTGTTTGCTCTTCAAATTAATATTGACTAATCTAATTTTAGTTTAACTGCTGTCATTTAATTAGCACTACAACTAATGATCTTTTGAACTTCAATATTACTATAATTTCCAGGACAATACTTTAGAAACATATATTTGCTTAATATAGGTGTTCTAAAAAATTCTATTTCATTGGACCATCTAGAATTAGATGCTGTCACTATTGTGTTTTAATTGAAAAAAGATCTAGCTATAGTTTTGTTTATGATAGTCTTGGTATTTAAATGTTAATACAGTTTTTGGAAAACAAACAAAAATCAAAAACAAAATCTGCAAAAATGGAAAACACACATATAGAAAAAGCAAAACAAATATTCAAATTAGTGGCATTTCCTACAACTCAAAATGTACACAATGGCCTAATAATTGCTTATGAGAATATGGTCCATATATGCTTCAAATATTAGGTTTCATTTAAAACACACACACACACCTGAAAATTTACCACCAGAGATAAAGATCACCAGTACAAGTTTCTCTTAACTTCTTTCTGAATACATCATGAGGTACAGCTCCCACAGGAAATTTAAGCTCCCTCAACACAACCCTATTAGAATAATGTCATCCAAGCACATCTTTGTATAGAATTGGAAATACTGGGCAGCTGCCGTGGCTCAGCAGGCAGAGCTCTGACCTGCCATGCTGGAGGTCTGGAGTTCGATCCCTGGTGCCTCCTGCCCATATGCAAATTAAAAAAAAAAAAAAAGAATTGGAAATACCTGAAAATCTTGCTGCAGTAAAGCTGTTGCTACTTCAGATTCTTGACTATTTCCACCTTATAATTTGATACTCAGCAGGTCCTTGACTACAAATCTTCATTTGAAATATCAAAGAGATTAACAAAACTTTTCACATAGACACAGTATCCATGTGAAGATCCATCCACAGCTATTTGAAATACTTAAACATACTGGTAAACTATACTTTTATTATTTAGGTATAAAGAATAAACTTTTAGAAAACGTTATTCTAATTAAATTTTTTAAGTTTACATTTAAAATCCTTTGTTTCTTCAGCCACTATAACTAGAGGATCCCTGACATTCCAGGGACTCTTCTAAACAGTGGGATTACATTGATGGGCAAAGCAGATGATCACCTTCCTCTAAGGGAGTTTATATTACTTTGATTCCATTTAATTCAAAACAAAACAAAAGCCACACTGTTCTAGTTTGCTAGCTGCTGGAATGCAACACACCAGAGACAGATTGGCTTCTACTAAAAGGGGATTTGTTTCATTAGTTCTTCAGAGGAAAGGCAGCTAACTTTCAACTGAGGTTCTTTCTTACGTGGGAAGGCACAGGGTGCTCTCTGCTGGCCCTCTCTCCAGGCCTCTGAGTTCCAACAACTTTCCCCAGGGTGATTTCTTTCTGCATCTCCAAAGGCCTGGGCTGAGCTGTGAGTGCTGAGATGAGGTATGCTGAGCTGCTTGGGCTGTGCTACATTGAGCTCTCTCATTTAAGCACCAGCCAATTAAATCAAACATTATTCATTGCAGCAGGCATGCCTCCTAGCCAACTGCAGATGTAATCAATAACAGATGAGGTTCACATGCCATTGGTTCATGTCCACAGCAATAGAACTAAGCGCCTTCACCTAGCCAAGTTGACAACTGAATCTAATTACCACATGTCCACACCTTGTCAACTTGGCAATTACATTCATCACCTTGAACAATATTAAAGTGCAAAAAATTCTCTTCTAGCTGTGGATCTATGTATCTCAAAACAAGTTATTGATGCCAATATGCAAAGGAAAATATTCACAGGATACAGGTTTTCATTTCCATAGGGAGAAATTGGAAGGAACACAGATGTAAAAACCTGCAGGGCAAACACCATGGAATTTCAAAGTCTGAAAGTCATTTATTCTTCAGCTTTAGAAAGTGGCAGTCCCACCTTTCCAAGGGCCTGTGCAGTGGCCTGCCTCTTTCCAAGTCAACCTCAGGGGACATTAAGGAGATCACCTTTTTCTCCGCTCACCCTCTCCAGGCATTCGGGCCACACTGGGACTCTCTGCCATTTCCAGGGCACACTCTCATCCCCTCCATGTGGTGGTAGCCAGGGTCTCCCCAGTTCCCCAAGGAGCATGCTGTACCTTCTCCAAGGCCTGAGGCTGCACAAGTCTTCCACTGCAACATGGTGGGAGACTCATCCTTGCCCTTCAGCATAAACTCACCCTCTCCGTGTATATGGGCGGGTCCACTCTCCTGGCCTAGGTTTCTTGCTTCAGACACGAGCTTCCATGGTTCACATTCTGCAAACTCCAATTTGTCCCTTTTGTGTCCCCCCTTGTCCAGATTGGCAGTAGTTCTGTTTACACCAACGGTCTCTTCAAACACTCCCGGACTTCTCCATCATTCTCTTCACAGTTCCTCCAAAATCTTCCCCTTATCCATTTAAAAAGCCTTTCCAACATGTTTTGTATTTGGAAACAGTAGCAGCACCCCACTCTCGGTACCAAATCTGTTCTAGTTTGCTAGCTGCTGGAATGCAACACCCCAGAGGTGGATTGGCTTTTAACAAAAGAGGATTTATTTCATTAGTTCTTCAGAGGAAAGGCAGCTAACTTTCAAGTGAAGTTCTTTCTTACATTGGAAGGCACAGGATGGTCTCTGCTGGCTTTCTCTCCAGGCCTCTGAGTTCCAACAACTTTCCCCAGGGTGATTTCTTTCTGCATCTCCAAAGGCCTGGGCTGAGCTGCGAGTGCTGAGATGAGGTATGCTGAGCTGCTTGGGCTGTGCTACATTGAGCTCTCTCATTTAAGCACCAGCCAGTTAAATCAAACATCATTCATTGCAGCAAGTACACTTCCTAGCTGACTGCAGATGTAATCAGCAACAGATGAGGTTCACATGCCATTGGCTCATGTCCACAGCAGTAGAACTAAGCACCTTCACCTAGCCAAACTGACCTCTGAATCTAACTACCACACACACTATACTCAGTCATTGTTAATCTCTAATTTCACAATGAAGAAATCTAAACTTTATACTTGCCCAAGCAAGTCAGTGGTGGTTAGGAAACCCAGTCAGGCTGAGGGATGCCTGGCCTGGTGTCTGTCACTAATAATAGGCCCCTCAAAATAAGTGATCACTGTTTAATGTAAAAGACCTCAAATGCAGGTAAAAAAAAAAAAAGACGTCAAATGCAGTTAAAATCATTCCTTCTTTAAAAGTGCCTATCTTCCAAAAAATACCCCATGATTTAAACTTTTAAATCTGCCTAGAAATTCATTCACTGGAGGGTCAAGGCTAGGTGTTTTCAGAGCCTACAGCAAGGCCCTTGAGGGATGAGGTAGGTGCAGAGACAGTACAGGAATCCATCCTGCTACTCAGCCACTCCCTGGCAACTGCCACAAATCCTTCAAGTCCAAGAGATCACTGAAGGAAGGCGTTGTAAAGGCTAGAAACACAGGACATGAACCCCAGGAGAGGGAAGGGGTCTCTGATATTCACACTGGATGAATCCAGATTTCATCGGGAGGTTAGACTATGCCTGGCACCCAAGGCTGAAAGGCCCAGCATCACAAAGTAAGGGATGTGGATGTGAGACCCAAAATCCAGGATGCAGGATGTTTATTTTGGGGGGAAGTGACTTTGCTGTGAGGCTGTTCTTTGCAGGTATCCAGAGCTCAGGGATAGATAAACCTAAGAGTCAAGTGCTCTGTCAAATTCTGGACCAGGGGAATTGAGGAAAAGGATGATACTACAGTAAACACTGTGACTCTTCCACTGCAATTTCCTCTGCCCCATTGGGGTATTTCTTCTTCCTCCAAAGTACCAACAAAGTAAACTCTGACTGTTTATGTTTGGGAGTTATGTCCATATAAGCATACCCTGTGATTACTTTAATGGGAGTTCCATGGTATAAAGGGTGCCCTAGTGGTCTTACACTTATTTTTAGAAGAGTGGATTCTCTTTAGGTTGCTCTGCCCTGTCCCTTCCATTTTTCAGGATAAGGTGTACAATAGGAGGAAAAAAAGAATGAAAACATGCTACACACACAGCACATCCCACAGAGCACTCCAGGCACTGGAAGGACGGAGGCAGATAGCTGAGACACTCCCCCACCCTAGCCCATATTGCCCTGCACAGGTTGGCCATTGTCATATTTATAGCTCTGAGCTCCCTCTGGGCCTGTGCCAGTTTGTATCTATTATGTACCCCAGGAAAGTCATGTTTTAATCCTGATCCAATCTTGTGGGGGAAGCTGTTACTTTTAATCTTGATTCAATACTATAGGGTAGAAACTTTTGATTAGATTATCTCCACAGAGATGTGGCTTGCCCAATTGTGAGTATGTCCTTATGAATAGATGGAGATGTGATTCTGCCCATTCAGGGTAGGTCTTGATTAGTTTACTGGAGTCCTTTAAAAGGGGAAATGTTTTGAAGAAACCTCAGAGCAACTGCAGACATTTGGAGAACAGTTACTTTATAGCTAAAATGAGACCCAGGCTGCAACAGATGCTGCCATGTACCTTCCCACGATATACTAAGCAGTCCAGAAACCAGAGTTGTGTCCCAAAGGAGCTAAGTGAAGGCCCACAGATACCAATTGAGGAACCTCACAGGAAATAGGGCCAGAAAGCAATGGAACCCAGGAGCAAGGGACCAGCAGATGCCAGCCATGTGACTTCCCAACTGACAAAGGTGTTCCAGATGGCATCACCTTTTCTTGGCGAAGGTAACCTCTTGTTGGTGCCTTAGTTTGGACATTTTCTCAGTCTTAGAACTAGAAACTTGTAACTTATTAAATTCCCTTTTTAAAAGCCATTCCACTTCTTATATTTTGCATTCTGGCATCTTAACAAACTAATACAGGGCCAACTTCCCACACTTCATAAGACACATTTGTTTCTCAGATTTTCCTTCCTGGGGCCTGTATTTCTCCCAGGCTCTCATCCTGAACTGTGGTTCTGTTCAATCTTGCCAACCTGGTATCAGCTGGTCTGTGTAGTGACCACTGAACTTGATCCCCAGTGGGGTGTCTCCCTGGGTAAAGAGTACATGATCTGAATCACCAAGAGCTGGGAGCTGGCTCTGAAATTTCTGCTTTGCAGATTTTCTCCCTCCATGCAACACTTTTACTTTCTGTTCCTTGCTGGTGGGGTAACACCACTGGGGAAAGGGAAGTCCTATTTACTCAACAAAAACTGACAAAGGCAGGATAACATAATGGCATATTTTAAGGGCTTATTATGCTTTTTTTTGGGGGGTGGGGGGTGCATGGTCTGGGAATTAAACCTGAGTCTCCCACATGGAAGGTGAGCATTCTACCACTGAACCTTATTGCACTTTTTAAATGATGTTTTCACACATACAATTCAGGAATATACAATCTCACTTTGAGATAAAGTTAGTATCTGAATTTGTGACCTGGTGTGACTATATCTTCACCCTATCCAAGACTAGCCCTGAAGATTGTAACTGAGAAATCAGGATTTAAGGGGTGATTTTGATATAAATATTCCTTTTTGCTTTCTGGTATATTGGAGTAAACAGTGAAATCTCTGAATTATAATCCAGCTGCCTTGATCTCTGATAATGGTTGTATAGCCCTTATCTTCTGCCCCTGTGATTGTGAAAACTTTGTGACCAACCTTCATCTGTACCTAGTCATCCAGTTTTTCAAGTTTAGAGTCTTGTAATCACTAATGACAGCCCCTAATGTTTCTTAATGAAGGGTCCAGGGTCCACCCAGAACTAACCCACCCCAAGTCTCAAATTATCTTCATGACAGACCGATTTAATATAAGTGGGCCCATCTGACATGTGCAGTAGATTAGACTTTATCCTACAAAGTTAAAGCTAGACCTCATTCCACCATTTTCTTTCATACATTCTGTGACTAAGCATATAACCAATCTGTGCATGCTCCACAATCAGATCACCTCTAATTACATCATCTGGGGCCACTGTGCTCATTATCCTAAACCCTGCCTATCTTTTCTCTAATAAAATTACCTGAATTACTGCAGTTCTCAGAGACAGATTTTGGGCTGCTAGGCTGTCTGGTCTCCTACTATGTGTGTAGTAATAAACTCTTTCTCTTTTTAAAACCCCAGTGTCTCAGGAATTGGTTATTGAATGCATCAGGCAGAAGAATCCATGACCTTTGTCCACTAAACAAGATCATGACAATAAATCTCATATACTTTACTCTTACTCACTTCACAATCTGGAATGCTTTGCACTTAGGAAGACTGAAAAACTGGCATTCTGGTAAATTGTGGTCATATTGAATGTACTTTATCCCCAGCAAGCCTAATTTATAGTAAGAAAAGATAGCATGGTTTTACTGAGGGATTTAAAGGAATTAAAAAGAGTATTATCATTGATGATAAAGAATGGGGTGTTTACATATATCTCCTTTCTTCCTTTGCTTTCATTCTCCTAGGTGAACCAGCATTTAGGTTGAGACTTGAAGAACAAGAAGGAGGAGCCATAAAAACTGTTAAGGAAAGAGCCTTCTCAGAGCAGTCACAGGAAGAGCAAATTCCCAGGAGGGAGAAAATAGCTTTCCAGTTCAAGAAACAGAAAAGAGAGTGGGGGAGAGGTTGGGGATGTAATTGGAGAGTTAGTCAGAAGGAAGATCAAATGGGACATGAGGAGGACATGATATATTTGGATTTTATTTGCAGAATTTCTCTAGGGAAAGAGGGCAGGGAAGTAATACTGTGATGGGGTAGGAGCAGGGCATAACAGCAGGATGAGCCAGGCTAGAGAGGGCAGCTGTTGTGGAAAGAGCAGGGGATGAGCTTTTCTTTCTGCTGGAAAAGATTTCCTGATCTTATTTGACTTGAGCCTCAAGTCCTGGGTAGTATATTTTAAAATAACAATGTGTAAGACTATCAGGGAAGGGTGGATGAGATGGCACAGGAAATAAGAGGTGAAAGACTAAAGAGTGGCACAAGGTCAGGAGTTGGGTGGTTGGAGAAAAGTTACAGCCTATTCTGGCTTTCCAGCCACTTTTGGCTGATTTTGCCATGGAGATTTAAGTAGATTCCTAAATCAGCAGAAGGTATGATTTGGACCAGAATGAACCTCATTGGAGACTTTCATGAAGTGAAAAGAATTAGAAATGATAGAGAAAGCTGAGGGTAAAATATAACTTAGGAATTTTCACTTAAAAAGAGTAACTCCTCCTTCCTGCCCAAAAGGTCTGACGTGACCAAAGATAAACAGACATTAGAATGGTGACAAAGATAAAAAGATCATGGCATAAATGGGCTGGGATTCATACTGAAGAGCAAAGAATGACTTATAATAAGGATAAGTTGCATCTTAATAGGCTGGATTGAATATAGGAAAATAAATTTTACATTTTGTATTTCAAAAATCTGAATCTTCCCAGGGAAATCCTGAGATCCTGTTTGAGGGCACCATTTGTGGAATTTATGGTATGTGAACTTATGTGACAATCATCTGTGCTCCTGTACACAAGCCTGGTGCTTAAACCAAAATCCACAGTGTCTTGCCATGGGTGGAGATTACTATACTTACTGGTAGTTTCTGAGATGGGTGATCTGTTTAGTAATTAGACACATGCTCATAATAGTGTGACTGTAAATAATCAAACCTTAGTTCTTCACCTCTAATCTTTTTTTGGAGGGAGGGCTGCTAACTTTAATATGCCAGGTAAGAATATTTAAAGCAACTAATATCTACTATCAATAGCACATAAGAAAAAAGGACACTTTAATATCACAGAAGTTGGAATACCATTATAATAAAATTAGAGCTGATATCCTTTTTTTTTTTCTTTGCAGACTGCTGAATATTTAGGCTGAACCTAGAATTTTGGAACAATTGCTTAAAATGCCATTTAGCACAATCATTTATATTTAAAAGGTTGAGCAGTGAATGGTTTTGCTTGAGATCAGTTAGTGTTAGAAACAGGGAAAGAAAGCATAGGTTCTGACATCTAGTAGAGGAATACATCCTTATAGACACCCAAGCATTAAACGTATTGCTAATCAGTAATCTTAGTCAATGCTTTATCTTTAAACAAACATCCACTAAACTAATATAAAATAAAATAATCCACCCTTACTCTGTAAGAGAAATATTTGGTATATATGATTGTAATTGTTAAAATTTGTCAAGGAAATTAACCCCAAATCATAAACTAAATTATTTAATCTTAATTGTGAGCTTTTAATTCCCCAAAAGGTTTCATTCTCAATGGCCCATAGAAGATGATGAATAAATATCTATTATGTGCACAAATGAATGTCACTTCAATCACTGCAAAACAAGTTTCTTTACAACATGAATAACTGCTCAACCCAGCACAAAATCTTACTTAAGAAATCACTGAAACACAAATGATAAAGAGAGTAAAGATTATGGCAGTGATAGAAGCAATGGTGGGATGGGTATGGAAAGTGTACTTAACTGATAAAAAATAACTAATCTGGCAAACTATCATGTAGATATCTCATTTAAATGATAAAGCAATTAGAACCTTTAGGATAATTAGAACAAAATCATTTTGTGTGAAAAAAAATTCACATTAACCTAATCACATTCACTTTACTTTTTAGGCCAAGTAAATAGCATGAAAACGTTTTAATATTCTGAAGGAATTCTAAATCAAAAGCATATGACAAAATTTTAATATGTGCCTGAAAATACATATATCTAATTATTTTTGGCTGTCGAAGTGCAAAAGTAGAACCCTTATTGTACATGATGGTCTACACTCAATACTTTCATTAAAGAAATGTTCTTTCATGAAGTGTAACAAATGTACAACCCTAATAAAAAGCATTAATAATAAGGTAGTATACAGGAACTCTGTATTTTATGCATGATTTTTCTGTAAACCTACAACTTTTTAAATAAAAAAAGTGCAAAGTGATCTGAATTTTACAGTAAAGTGATCATTTTTAATTTCACCACACATATGTATGCACACAAATACACACAATCCTTTATCTTTGAAAAATACAGTTTTGAGAACTGAAACTGTTTTTTTTCTTTCAGTTAAAGAATGTCCTTTATCAGGAACTTTGGAAAGTAGTTTATGGAAGTTTTTAAATTACCTTTAAAAGTATGATGTTCTTTTGTTGATTCATTCATAATTCTTTTTTAAAAAGGGGAAGGGGTGGGGGCATGGAGAAAATTCCCCCTAACAATTATTGGATTTCAGTAAAAGAATTCTAAGAGCAAAAGGAACTCTTAATGCAGAGCTCCCTCAGCCCCCCTCCTCAGCATCTTTGGCAGATCCAAAGGCCTAGATATGAACCAATTGTCATACTAGCTAGTATTGGATCCTCAAGATGGCACTGCTGATAACACCCTCCCCTGCCAGCACCTCACCGTGCCTGATACATGCACCTGCAGATCAAAGGGGAATGTCTCAGCAGTCTATTATACCCTAAGTCAACAAGCCCCCATCCAATCAAGGGACTACACACCACCTAGTGGGCACCCTCCCCTCCTGGCATCACTTTCCTTTTAAGACACAACTCCCAGAACAAAGAGTCAGAGCCATTTTCTTTTTCTTCCTGCTGGCTCCCCAGGAAGGAGCTAATTTCAGGCTTCTACCTGCTTTCTCCTTTTAGTTCCTCCCACCTGCTTCCTCCCTGCTTTATTCCTTCAATAAATCTGTTAATCTTTAACTTGCCATCTTGTGTGGAATCCTTAATGACTCCATGCCTAACATCTGGTGCTGAAACCTGGGACAGAGGTCAGACTGAAGTTTAACCCTCTGG